>CM076569.1:509511347-509615828 GCA_034641835.2 Pinus albicaulis
CTGCAAAACATCTACCTTTAGGAATTACGCAATTTCTGAAGATCAGTTGGGAGGTGGAGGTTGTCTTCAATATTTCAGCTGGAGAACTAGTGTAGGA
Source organism: Pinus albicaulis (assembly GCA_034641835.2). Classification (NCBI taxonomy): domain Eukaryota; kingdom Viridiplantae; phylum Streptophyta; class Pinopsida; order Pinales; family Pinaceae; genus Pinus; species Pinus albicaulis. The sequence continues at coordinate 509,511,445 of CM076569.1, forward strand.
TTCTTCCTACCACCTTGGGCTTAAAGATCAGCATTCCCAGGGCTTCATTTCAGATCTAGCATTAGACCAAATATTATTAACCTCCTATCAGTAGCAGTCCCATCAAGGACTGCGTAGTCCATCATTGCAGATCCAAAGGAGGAAGGAAGTTACTAGTATTTAACTAGTAATCTTGTGAGGGACCATCCCCTCACCTTTCCATCAGCCTGGAACTTATTGCAACACATTTCAGTAGGAATAGAGCCTCTCCCTCTTGTACAACGCAGTTTCTATTGTAGCTACATATATATTTGCTGCAACTTGAAGGATGAAAAAAACAAGGCAAGATCTCAAGCTCCTACCTTGTAGATCTGAAGGAGGGATCAACTGTCAAAGCTTAGATATGGTTGTATAGCATATTGAAACCATCTTTGGATCAGATCTGTATAACCCAACAGTGAGAGGATCAAATCCTAGGAGGGTGATTTTCCAAAGTTGTAGATCTGGAAAATCCTTTCCAGGTTATCTTGGGTTCCCATCACATTGGCCAGATCTTGAATCTTGGCATCATCAGAGCTCCTGAGTTCCATAGACCTGCATTTCCTTTTGCAACAACTTAATGTACATCAAAAACAAAAGGGACAACGCAGTATTGATTTCTATAAGCTCACTAGTTATGCAGTGCTAGTTGTAGCATGTTTGCAGGGTGATTCTAGGCCATCTCTTTGACTAAATCCACTCATATTTTGTACATTGTGTAATTGAATCCCATCCATATAATAAAAAGGCTCAAATTATCTGTATATTCTGATGTTGTATTTAGATTTATTGTTTACTTAGTTGCAGTTCTTATATTGTGTTTCAGTATTAGTGCATTCTCCCATTTGGGATATTACAGTGGCATCAGAGCATGATCGTTGGCTCAACTTATGGACACTTCATATTTTTCATCAACAGAAGAAGGAGATAGATGAGATCTATCATGATGGAGGATTGTAGTTTTGCCACTCCTCTCTTTAGGTCCATGCAAGATCTCTCCAAGGAGGTCAGTTAAATGAAGAGGGAAAGGCAAAAGAAGGATCCAAGAAGAATATTTGATGAGGAAGGCCCAAGCACTTCCTATCAGCAACAAAGAAGACCGGATAATCATAGATCTCCTCATAGATCTACTATGCCCACTTTCTTTGAAGAGGATGAAAGGTATAGTCATGAAGAAAGAAAAGAATTTGAGACTCATGAGACTCTCAGTCTATATCTTGAAGAGTAAAAAGGACATTCTAGAGCATTGAAAGAGAGTCTAACTCTCCAAGAATTCTTTGAACTCAAAGAAGAAAGAAGATCCTATAGAAGAAATAGAAGAAAGAGGCACAATAGATTCTATTTGCCTACATTTGATGGATATTCCTCAAGAAATGTTAAGGCTTGGAGGAAAGAGTTAGATACATTTTTCAGGCTACATCCTGTGGCTGCAAAAGAGGCTGTCCAAATTGCAGCACTTCATCTTTTAGGTGAAGCCAATGATTGGTGGTTTGGTCACATGGAGCATGAAAAGGTGACTAAATATTCAAATTTCTTTCATAAGTTGAAGAGGAAATTTGATGTGAGAAAACCAGAGATGTGTCACAAAGAAAAATTTCCTAAGGAAACAAAGGAGGATGTCAATCTTATCACTCTGGACAAGGAGTCACTACATTCACCACCAGATGCATAAGTGCTTGCATCTGAAGAAGAGACACTTGCAACTTTGCAAGGTAGTCTTGAGCTCTTGACACATAGTGTCCCATGCATGATTTAGGAGATGCATGAGGAAGAGGAGGTAGATTCCAACACTAGTACACTTGGATAAGAGCAGCCATCACTCTTACCAGTAGTTGGAGACACCATTATCCCGGTTGTAGGAACTCTTGTGTTCTTGCAAGCTGTTCCCACACATCCATTGATCCAAGGTATGCATACATATTCATCACACATGGTTTCAGTAGCTCTTATTGAAACTTATGGGGACATGCCATCATAACCAATGCATAACCAAGGGTTAGAACAAAATGCTGATTTGAAGCAGCAAGATATCTCGGTGCAGAGGACCCTTGATCTAATCAAGGAGGAGATGAAGAGATATCCCAGTTCATCATTGTTGAACTACATTAAACCCTTTGAGTTGAAGTGTAGATTTTCAGAAGATGGGATGAGCATGATCCTATGTACAATGACTGGTTATGAGATCAAAATTGTGCATTGCTTTGAGACAACATATGTATTACCATGCAGATCTACAACGTTGTCACTTAGTAGCAGTGATAAAGGAGGAGCCACATAATTCTTGGAGAATTCTGAAGGTATATTCACTCATGAAGCAATGGAGGGAAATATGATAAATGGTAGACACCTTGAGATGAGGAATTCTTTCTCCTTTCTTGATGACACTTTCTCAATGAGCATCTCACAACTCAAAGAGAGACTTATACCTACAGCAGATCCAAAACCTCATTGGTTTTGGAAGGCCATTGATGAGAAGAAGGTCTCATTAAGATATCTCACTGAAGGTGCACTTAAAAATTTCATGGAGTGCAAAGTTCTTCAACAGTTTGGGGAGGATGGTATTCTACAAAGGGAGGATACCATGTTTATGCAATACATCATTCATCATCCACATTGGGATGAGTGGGTGAGGATGATAAGCAAGGGATTGCATGACCACTTGAAAATGTATGACATGGGCCAGCAAGAAGCTTGGTTACATTGGTTGCTCTTGGGTGAGTTTGGTTACTACCCAAAGGCTCATATTCCTTTGATCCATGCCTTTAAAAACACTCATGTAATGAAGAAGGATGCATGGCTACACTGGCTGCTCTTGGGTGAGTATGGTTACCACCCAATAGCTAATATTTTTCTGATTCATGCCTTGTGTATCAATGATAGAATGCAGGAAAGAAAGATATGTTCATTTTGGTTGTCCTTAAGAGAGTTTGGCCATCACATGACATCTCCCATGTTTATGTGTTTTGTATTGTTTGTAATATGGCATAATACTCTCATGATGTGTGATAATGGAGTTTGTTTGTATTGGATTGATATGAAATTCCATATGTCCTTCAGTATGTTGTTGTTGCTCCATGATTTACATGATGATGTGAAAAGGAAACAAGATCTCTTGTTGCTTTGGTTTCTTTTGGGGGAGTTTGGCTTATCCATATTGCATGGGGGAGATGGAGGATGACAGCAAAGGGCCCTACTTCGGTGGCTACTATTGGGAGTGGTTTGACACTTTGGTCTACCCATATGTCTCTATTTATTATTTTTCATAATGTTGGAATGATTCTTGGAACCAACAAGGCCAACAGGGCTAAAGGTGAGGGCATGTCAATGCTAAATGTACTTCATGAAACATGGGATGAAGAGATGTATTGTGAGATGGAGCTTTTCCTTTGTGGGAAGAAACACTTTATTTTATGTATATCATGTATTGATGATGATGTTGGACATCATATGGTTGTTACTTGGTACTTCATGGTGGAAGGAGTACATCTAACCATGCAGTTGGAGGTCATTCTATGCATTTTTTAGAGACAAATTTGAAACCAAACATGCATGACACATTGCAGCAAATGGAGGAGGCCTTCCTTATGTGGATGCCATTGGGAGGGGATAGATGTATTTTTTCATGTAATTTTGCAGTTGCTTGAGGACGAGAAACATTTTTCCGGGGAGGACTGTAATATTCCCAAATTTTCACATGACATTTGGAATATTAGAGTTTTTAATTTTTTTAATGGATTAAGTAAATAAAAGGGTGGAGGGACCCATAATCCTCAAGATGAATAAATATCCACTTTTTATGTGTGAATGTGGAAAAATTAAGCCTAGATCTACATCATGGGGTAGTAGAGAAACTACTAATGTGAATGGACTGGAGATCATGTCTCATTAATGAGATAGATCATGGAGGTTGAAGTAGTCAACTAAGATCATGGAAGGCATCTAATGAAAGACAATAGAGCATTCATGATGAAGTGATGGAGGAAGTAGTGCAATTAATGCACACATGATGGAGAGGATGTACATTGTATGTAGACATGATGGATGACTTGGAGAGACCGCACAGTCAAACATGGAGGATTATGTCCACATGCACAACGTGGTTTAGAGGTGGGCCAAGGCATGGGAGGGCTCATAAACTATATAAAGGAGATGAAGGCAACAATGAAGGCAACAATGAAGGCATGATTTTGATGATTCATGTAAGGGTATGTTTAGATCTAGAATTCTCAGTTCACATTCCATGCTTTGTTTGGTTGTTTAGCTAAGATTACAAGTGCTATTTAGCACTGGGTGTTGCTGCTCGGGAATCCCAACTCTTTCATTGAGTAGCTCTTGGAAGAGGATTGTACTTCATTCTTCATCAGGCATTGGTGCCACATATTATTTCCATTCTCTGCAGAACATCTACCTTCAGGAATTACGCAATTTCTGAAGATCAATTGGGAGGTGGAGTTTGTCTTCAATATTTAAGCTGGAGAACCGGTGTAGGATTATTCCTACCACCTTGGGCTTAAAGATCAGCATTCCCAGGGCTTCATTTCAGATCTAGCATCAGGCCAAATATTATTAACCTCCTATCAAAAATAGTTCCATCAAGGATTGCGCAGTCCATCATTGCAGATCCAAAGGAGGAAGGGAGTTACTAGTATTTCAACTAGTAATCCTGTAAGGGACCATCCCCTCACCTTTCCATCACCAATTCTATCATCTTGGAACTTATTGCAGCACATTTCAGCAGCCATATATCCCCTCCCTCTTGTACAACGTGGTTTCTATAGCAGCTGCATATTCAGTTACTGCAACTTGAAGGAGGAAGAAGAGGAGGCAAGATCTCAAGCTCCTAGCTTGTAGATCTAAAGGAGGGATCAGCCATCAAAGCTTATATCTGGTTGTATAGAATATTGCAGCCATATTTGGATCAGATCTAGCTTCAAATCTATATAATCCAGCAGTCAGATGATCAAATCATAGGAGGGTGATTTTCCATAGTTGTAGATCTGGAAAATCCTTTCTGGGTTATCTTGGGTTCCCATCACATTGGCCAGATCTTGAATCTTGGCATCATCAGAGCTCCTGAGCTCCATAGATCTGCATTTCATTTTGCAACAACTTCATGTAAGTCAATAGGAAAAGGGACAGTGCATCATTTCTTTCTGTAAGCTCACCAGTTACGCAATGCTAGTTGTAGCATGTTTGCAGGGTGATTTTAGGCCATCTCTTTGGCTAAATCCACTCATATTTTATACATTGTGTAACTGAATCCTCTCCATATAATAAAAAGGCTCAGTTTCTCTATATATTATGATTTTGTCTTTATATTTATTGTTTACTTAGTTGTATTTCTTATATTTTTTTTCAATATTATTGCACTCTCCCATTTGGGATACTACATATAGGCTATCATCCAGGGCCAAAACCTCTCATCTTGAGAGGAAAACCCATAAGAAATATTCTCTTCTTATAAAACCTCAAATGACGAATTACAAGACCTTGACCCTTGACAAAGACTCCTCCAAAACCAAGTCAAACTTTTCTGCTTCTAAAAAAGTCAAACCAAGTCAATATTACCTTTGTAGAAACTAATATTTATTCTTCGACCTAGACTTTAGACCTGTAACCTTGGACAACAATATTGACTTGCAGTTCTTAACCTTTGTTGCAGAAACCATGGATACCACATGTGATATTTTTTTATGGTGATTTGGGCCTCCTCTCTCCTTCTCTTGGGATGGATTCTTCTTCTTGTAAATCCGACTTGCAAGGGAGACTTATTGTAACCAAAAACTTGGCTCTTAGTGATGAATTCAATTTGAACTTGTAGCAATTCTAATGTGCCCTAATTATCCTTCACATGTGTGAGAATGATGGCCCTAAAACAATACCCAAAATTCAAATTTTTCTTCTTTATAATTTTATTCTCCTTCGTTGGTTTTAGGTTTCCTTATCTTCACTTGATCGAACTTGTTGTGAGCTTCTTGGATAGTATCAAATGTGGTTTAATTCCCTCTTATAAATAGTCTTCTAGAGAGTGTCATTAGGCCGACATGTTATATGTAGGAGGTCAACTTCACCATTTGATAGGTCGGTTTGTTGCTTGCATGTTGACAAGGTCTTGGAGGGTCTTTGACTCTAATTTTGACTCAAATAATTTTTTCTTTACAATATGTAACATGCCCAAAAGTGTCTTCCATACGTGAAAATGGCTCTTGTGACTTGTTGACTCAAAGACAAGCCTTAGAAGCACTCAATGTGTTCTTGAAATATAAATAAAATAATCATGAGGATGAAACCCATGCCTAAAGAATGATAATAATAATTTTATTTTTCTCTTTACATAAAATACATACAATCATGATTACATATGTCATTATGAAGACCACGCCTAGTTACATATATAAACAAGCCCAATAGTTGTCCAATATTAGGGTTTTTTAATTCCAAAACCTTGATTAGTGATAAGGTTTTGGACCTTCTAGAATCTTCTTGAAAGTAGCTACTCGAACACGTGTGAGTGATCAATGTGTACAACAACCTCAAGGGGATAGTGCTATGGTCACAAATATTTGACACCAAAAAGTGTCATTTGACACCTTAAAATGGCTCTAGAAGTTTCCATACCTCAAATTTCCAAATGGGGACCTACTACTGAAATAGGATTTGTAAGCCAACTCCTTGAGTGTTTCCATGGCATCAAGCACCAAGATAGTGAAAAATTATACAATGAACAATTCTATATCAATATCATTACTTCAACCATCTTTGGGGGATGTGAGCAAGCTTTCTTCTATGTTAGGGAAGATATTAGGTGGATGTGAATTCATTTATGTAAATTTTAGAGGGTGATCATATGGTTTGAATATTAGATGGAGGGACATGGTTTTATCTTTTTCTAACTATTTGTATTTTGATTTATGGCTGGAAGTATTTTTTCACTCCTAGGATTTGGATAAATAGATCATTTTTCTCAATATATATGCCCCTTATGCCAATATAGTCACATATTGGGAGAGGATTTTTAGTACATGGGATACCATTAAAGAGAACATCATTTTGGGGGGTGATCTATATTTTTCTATTGTTAGTGCTTAAATATGGGGTCCTTCACACCAAATCGATCATGTACTTGAATTTTCTCTAAAATATATTATAGGAGATTGATATTTATGATGTAGATCCCATCATACTTAGACATTATTAGAGGAACAAGTAGGTGGGAGAAGGTAGAATTGCAAGTATATTATACAGATTGTTGCTTTCAAGGACATCAACTTGGATTATAAGGAGATTATATCACTTTCCTATATTTTTGGAAATTTATCCATTAGGGAGAAAGCCTCCAAATCCATCTAAATTTAACTCCAATTTGTTGAAGGAAGGTTATTTTGTGTGATTGGTGAAAGATAAATGGGTTCCATATGATGGGACCTTCAATGTTTCAACTACCTTGTATTTCAATGATAATTTGAAAAACATTAAGCAAAAGGGTCTTCACTAGGCCTATGAGAAGAAAATTAGGGATGAGAGGGAGATTGCTGATATAGAGGCAAAGTTAGAAACCTTGTACAATAAAGAGATGGCATGTTATCTCAATTGGTATTATACGTGTAGGGTTATTAAATTGGAGCAAAGGAAAAGGATGATATTGGTAGCCATAGAAGTAGGTCGGAGACTAAAAAGTAGATGAATCTAGATAGAAACGAGGATTGTAAATTTTTGTAGATGTTCTATACTTGATGCAACTTTAATTTTTATCCCCAATATCAGACAACAATCACATAAAAAAGAAAGTAAAATGCTGATAGAACATACCTATAGATCGACATAAGACAAGCCAAAAATATATATGTGTATTGGTGCGTTACAACGGTCAAGAGGATGCTTCAACCAGCAAAGTCTCAATGCATTTAGCCAACCAGAAGTGTCACACAACCCTCTAGGACAACAATATCAGTCAACCCAAAGTCAACGAAGTCACAGTCAACGGTCAACGCAAAACAACATCAAAAAGTCAACACATCCTAGTCAAAGTCAATGGTCAACCTCGATTTATGTGCCAAAAAATGCAGACTGCAGAAATTAGAATTTTGACCAAGATTTGGGTCAGTTTGACCATGTGTTGACCAAAATAAATGCTGGTCAACTCTGAGCTGAAAACCTTAGGTCGAAAAAATAGAAAATATTCTTGTTGCGTTTTCCCACTTGTGGAGGGGAAGAGACTCTAAGTGATGATCAAACCAATTAGATGAGGAGAGAGAATGTAATGTGATGGATGAATGAAAATGACCTCCAACGTTGACCTATTTATATCCATCAGTGAGGGTGTGTGACACAACTGCTGGGGCTTCAAGCCTACATTTCATTTCAGGTCGACCTACACATATTTTGAATAAATTCAAAATAAATGTTCTGCTCATCGGATCAAGATGATATTTAGATAGATCTTGCACCTCTCCAAAAGAGGAATCCGATAAAAATATTGGAATCTTCACCTGAGCATCACAACATGGAGTTTGGACCTAGTTGTCCAAAATTAACACTCCCTCTCAACTAGGGAGAATCCCATCCACTTGTGCAATCCAAACATCGTGCATCTTCCCACCGTAACTTGATTTTATGGCTTCTTTATTTCAGAACAAAAGTGGGTCAGTCACAAAGACATCATTTCCAGCTGACAAGTTCAGCCCAAAGGTCTGAAACCTCTATAGGACTCAAAAGAGTCACAAACCAACCCGAAGTTGGTTTACCTAACCCAAAATTATTTTGAGGTCCAAAACCTCACTAGAATTGATCCCAAATCAAGTGGTTGGACACGTGCCATCCTAGACATAGAGAGTACGTGTCCATCGGTCTTTGCTACTAGTCTTTAGCTTTTCCAACCTCACTAGCCAAAAGAGAGGTATACTTCCCATGAGTCCTAGACTCAATGGGTAGGATGCATACGGGGCAGAGATCATGAGAGGTGAACCAACTCAACATAATAACAGTGGGGCAGAAGCACCACAAGGTTCGGCAAGCCTAGCCTTGTGTGTGCTTATAGCTCTGAGAAGCTATCCCCAAATCCCCCCAGAGCTCCAAGAGCTCATCGTCCAACAAGACCCTCAACATAGGGTCGTTCCACGATTCCAATATTCTCATGGAAGGTTAGGAACATGACCTTCCCCAAGGGCACTGTGAGAATATCTGCGACCTGCTCATCAGTTCCTATATGATAGAGCCTTATGGCACCTCGCTATACCATATCCCGAATAAAGTGGTACCAACCATCAACATGCTTGGATCGATCGTCGAACACAAGATTCTTTGACAAACGATCCCCCCTCTGGTTGTCACAAAGGATAACGGTGGCATCTAGCACATGATCGAACAACTCAATGAAGAGCTTTCGAAACCAAGTGGCTTCACAATAGGCCATACATGTTGCAGTGTATTTGGCCTCAGTGGTGCTCAAGGCTACCGACTTTTGCTTCCTTCTTGAAGTAGACCTACATGTGAAGCAACATCCAGATGTGCTATTGCGATACACCACACTGCTAGCCCAAACGACATCAGTATATCCATGGAGTGTTATGCTCCCAGAATTGTAACTCAGCCCATGGTCTATCATTCCCTAGAGATATCTCAAGAGTTTCTTGGCACCAACCTAGTGAATGTTATGAGGATCGACCATGTGTTGACTCAAAGTTTTCACTACAAATAATACGTCCAAACGAGTGTTCAATAAGAACATCAGGGCCCCTATGAGTTGACGATACTCAAAATGATTTGCTAGCACGGGCCCAAAAATGCTGCCAATTAACTTCTTAAAGTTGAGCTCCATCGGTGTCAACACGGACATACAGTCCACCATTCCAAATCTTTCCAAAGCTTCACAATATATTTTCCTTGAGAAAGGAAAATCTTGCCAGGTCTCTGCCAGACCTCCAGGCCTATTAAGTAATGCATTAGTCCTAGGTCCTTCATGTCAAACTCAACAACGAGCTCCCTCTTACACTGATGAATGAGAGGGTCAACACCTGTCATGAAGAGGTCATCCACATAGAGCACCAGAATGAGAGGCTTTTCATCAACGTTGGCTAGGTAAACTCGCTTGGGTTGTTAATAACATCCCTCTCGTGATTTCGGTGCTCCGAGGGGCAGACAAGAAGATTATCGTGTCGCTCAAAAAGATTTTTGAAGCATGTTCATATTAACTTAAAATAGTCTGATAGAATGCGATGAAGAATTACCCTCTTTGACAATCTGAGTCCCTTGAGAGCACTAGCGCCGAAGCAAGAGTCCTTCTTCACCGGCTACAAATCTTAGTCCTCATAACCGGCCAAAGCACCCTCGTACCCCTAACATAACATATATCCTATCATTCAAGTCAATATATAATGAACTTCTAAATTATACACATCTGAGCCATTCATATCATACTATGTAAATGTTCAAACAATAATGACAATATTAAGTATTGAATGGACAAAACGAACACAGTTCTATTGATTTTGAAAGGAGGATTACAACCATCGGTTGTACCAAGCCCTCCTCAGTCCCCCAATCTCTTTTATCTCTCAAGTGAAGAAGTCCAAGTCAACAAGCTCTCTAGGAACCTCTTTGACTCTTGGCCTTCACAATATAACACTATTCTCTATTCCACAAGTATGCAAAAACCTTTAGCAATCCTTCGACCTTCAATTAAGAGCCTTCATCTCCTTCTTATAGGAGAGGGAGAAAGCCATTGTTGCCTTTCTCTTTCAACTAGTTTGGAATGGAAAAAACTTAGATGTTTCTTTAATCTCTATGCTTTTTCCTCCTTTGGAGTTCAGTCTTGTTATAGCAATGACCAATAATGAACTGGTGCTCTGCAGTTTCTTTTGTGAACTGACTCTCTTGTGAGGGAAAGTCGGAGATTCAAATCATTCTCCGCGGGCTTTTCCCGATTCAAACTTAAAACACGGGTAACGCTTCCCTCCAGTGTAAACAGAGCGTTGCCTTAGCCACTAACGCGGCCCATTCACTGATTAGCTGCGTTATAACGCTCTTGTGTTGTTATAGACCGGCGTTACCCTGGCAGAAATAGGTTTAATTTAGGTCTTTGTACTCCTTCCATATTTTTCTTCCCCTCTGAGCTGATGAGGAGGTATTTTGACCTATAACAGATGCCCCCTAAAGTGTGAGGTCAGAGACGAAGACGATGGCCGAAATACTTTATAATTTGTGTAGAGATAAAGAGATTGAAAGACTGAGGAAAACTTGAAACAACAACATATGTCAGAAAATATAGTATCTGCCTTGAGTCGGGCATTTCCCATGCTCAGTAGCTTAAACAACATGATTTCTCTAGAATAGAGATATGAAGAATCTGTCCACCGATAGGCACAATGTGGAAGTGTCTGTCATAACAGGATCAGGCTGAAGAAGCTGTCTCCATAAACAATATCGCAACTTGGGGAAGGAAACACAACTTTAATGATGTAGCCTTTGCCCCAAGGTCTTGACCGCCGATTCACTTAAACTGCATATTCCTCAACATGTGAATGAATGAGTTGTCGTCGAACATGTGAGAAATCGTCTGATTACCAGTCGATAATGAAAATTGTTAACAGACGCAAAGGTGGCCACCGATAATGATGATGGTCCCTAAGATGCACAGTACAATCTAGCGAGTGTGAATAAAATGAGTTGAAGTCGAACACTCGTAGAATCATTCGACCAGGAGCCAATGATGAAGACCCCTGATCAAACACAAGACTACCTGCCACTGATGTCTGCAAGTATCCGGGTACTGATGTGTTTCTGGATCAACTTCCTAGATAAGGTGTTGAAGTCGATAGGAAGTGATATGTTGAAAGGTAGGCACTGAGGCGTCCTACATCAGTCAACACGAAACGGAAACCAACTGATTTTGTTTATGATTTGAGATAAGGAAGAGTAAATGGGAACGTCAGATGACAAATAATTTCTGGCATAATGAGCGGTTTGGTTGATAACAGGAGCAGTAGATAGCGAGATCTGCTTGAACAATAGAAGGCACTCTAGCAGGGTACTAGGCAGCTGAAGCGTGTTGAACACCAAAGAGTGTGTTAGGATTTTACCGGTGCAGGGACACTGGAAAATGAAGGCTAATACTCATAGATGGTAGGGTTCGGCTAACTGCGAAAGAGTTTTCTGGGAAGTGCCATGTTCAAGAATTTTGCTGCCAAATCGACCTTTTTGAAAATGAAACAGAGGTAGTATCCATTTTGTCCAAATTTTTCCCCGTCTGATTAAGTTTAGCGAGTCCAGACAAGTAAAATCGGTGAATTTTTCATGTTTAGAGAGTCTGAAAAATGTCAGGAAAGACAACTCTGTGCCCCATCTGATTAGGTTTAACGAGTCCAGATGAGTAAACTCGGTGAATTTTTCATGTTTAGAGAGTCTGAAAAATATCATAAAAGACAACTCCATTGGGGTACCTTTGTCATGTCTTGATAACCGGGCACGACAAAGGGATAATAGTAAGCCCGAAACAGTTCATTTTCCGTAAGTTAGTCCATCGAATCTGGAAAAGTGAGAAATCTATGTTCAATGGACGTCTACCTCATTTTGTTATGAGTACGAGGAGACGGAGTAAACTCAATATTCTTTGTGAAATTTTAACGAGTCCAACAAAGAAAAACTCGATACCTCCGTGAAATTTTAACGAGTCACGCGGAGAAAACTCGATTACTTTTTCTGTTTAAAGAGCTTTGAAAAAGAGGAAAAGAATGGCTCCTTGTTCTCTGTCTTGATAGTTTAACGAGCCCGACAAAGGCGACTTGGGATTTTTTCGGTTTTATGAGCGAGAAAAAGATTCCTAAAAAGAATGCTCAATACTTCTCCATAGTTTTAACGAGTCTGAAGAAGAAAAATCTAGGTTTTTTGGATTAACGAGCAAGAAAAGACCAAAAAAAAGAACGCTCGATGCCAACTTCGTATAATTTTAACGAGTCCGAAGAAGAGAAATCGAGGTTTTTCAGATTAACGAGCAAGAAAAATACCGTAAAAAGAATGCTCGAAGCTTCTTCGTGTAAGTTTAATGAGCCCGAAGAAGAAGACTCGAGGTTTTTCGGATTAACGAGCAAGAAAAATACCATAAAAAGAATGCTCGGAATTTCTTGATCTCTTTCTCGTCAATAGAAGGATCTATGTCGGGAATTTTCTTGTGAGACCAAGCAAACACATCGCGGAATTCTTTGAAAATGGATGTGAAGCGCGCAATTTCCTCAGGATTGCAAGCTTCTCCAATCTGAATATTTTCCACGATACCTGTTTTGATCGAGATATCAATGAGCATTGTCTTATAAAGATTACCCATGTTCCCTTCTGAATCGATAGTTTGAACAATCGTATAAGTAGAGGGAATAATCTCAGGTGGGTCAAAAGATGGGATTTCGGTTTTTATCGCCTCCGAGTCAATCATCGAAGCGTGATGGTGAAAATCTCCCCAAGGTCGTTCTTCTAGAGACATGATCTCTCGAATAGCTTCGTATGTAGGCAAGACTTCGTTGAGGATATCCTTAGAGAGAACAGTGATGGGAGGGAGGTTTGTACCTTCGGTCGAAACCATAGCAGTGGAGGGTTCAGATGCGGTTTGGATGGCTTGATAAGCCAACTCAGCCGGCGAAAGTGGCATCTGATCTCCATAGGAATCAATGTCTGAAGGTTCCGGGATGATCCATGGGTCGATAGAGCCATCCAAAGTGGTGGATATCATTGCAACCATGTTTGGGATCTGCGGCGGCGGGAGAGGAAAACAACCCAGTAGGGATGATGCCTTCAGAAGACCGGTACCGATACTGACGTAAGAGTCAAGAAAGCCTCCTATTAGGGGTACAGTGCTACTTGGTAACGTGGCATAATTAGGGGTGCAGAAGGATAACTGATCTACTGTGACTATTTTCCCATCCAATGGAAATAGGATGAGTTGGAAGACCGAAGACATAATGACAGTCATGGCATAAGACCAACTGCGACCAAGCAATAGATTATAGTCTAGATGGCGCTCTATGACTTCTACGTCCACGTTTACCGTTTTCCCACTCAGAGTGATGGGAAAGCTAGCAAGGTAACCTTTTGGGAGGAAAGTGTGGCCATCGAAAGCTTTGAGGGAATTCGATGGCGGGGTGAGGGTAGGAGAACCTAAATTGAGCCAGCAAGCTTGTGACATAACGCAGGTCGAAGCACCTTCGTCTATGACAGTGTGATGGATTGGTCTCCCTTTCGACACAACCTGCACCTGGAATGCGAGTTGGTGTGAGAGGCGATGTTTAGCATTTTCCATATCAAAGATAGCTAGCATGGAATCCTAGAGGTCTATTCCACCAATGGCCAAAAGCAAGGCTTTCCTTTGTACTGGACAGGTTTGTAATACTTCGAGAGCAGACATAGCTAACGGTGTCTGCGCCAAATCTTCTACAATGTTGTAGTTTTGGGCTGCACGTGTAGAGGTGTTATGAGTCGTGCGTCGAAGTGTCCCTTTGGGGGGACGAATCACGGGGTCAGCAGTAGGCCATTCGATATGCAAATCATTTGGCGGTGGTGGATTTGAACTAGTACCAGGTTCTTGAGCATCTATGGTAGGGTTTCCATAAAGCTTAGCTCGAGTTTGAAGGTCAACACTCTCAATGCCATAAATGGCAGATGGTCCTTCACCAGAAGGATATGAACCACCATTGCCCCGTTGATGGGGTTGTGGCGGATTGTCAACCATGTGTTGATGTTGCTGCTATTGATTAGGGAAAGGATTATGAAGAACGGCAGGTGTTCACCTAGAATCCTTGTTGGCAATAAAATCGGTGCATTCCTGCAGCCGAGGACATTTTTATGTCAAGTGGTCCTCCGCACAGATTTTGCAAGGAAATTTCATGGGTTTATCCTTCCCTTTGTCATTTTTGGCAGCGTTTTTCTGATTAGTGTTATTCTGATTATTTGACTGCTCTTCCGAAGAAGATGACTTTTTCTTGTTCTTCTTATTTTTCCCGCTAGGTTTTTGTGAGGTTTGTACCGTATTTACCTCAGCGGTGGGAAGAGTAGTCGTTTGGTGAGGGGCGGTGGCAGCCGAAGATGGCTGGGAGGCTTTCCCCCGAGACTACTTTGTGGCTATGCCAGAGATCGTGCCAACGAGACCATCGGCATGAGCTCCGATTTTCTGAGTAGCCGGAGGATTTGGGTTGCCGGGGGCATGGGGGAGAAAATCAAACAGCATGCCAGATTGTGAATAGATTAAATCTAAATGCTGGGCACGGCGAATGCATTGATCTTCTGTAACCGCACCAGAAAGGCCAATGTATTTAGCTATATGAGGTAAGAGAGACTTGCAAAACCAATTGGCTAAGAGATGATCCGGAATTGGTGCTTTGACTAGCCTCCTCCTACGTCTCCATTCATGAATGTGATCGGAGATGTGGGTGGCGGTGTCTTGGCGGAGCGAGGTTAATAGTTCCGTTCCGGTTTCAAATCTAATTGGTAGTTGGAAGTTCTTTAGAAACTCCGTTGCTAAAGCACCAAACGTATTGATGGTGGCGCTTGGTAATTCAATGTACCACTTGGCAGCATTTCCTGTAAGCGTGCGGGGAAACAGTCGAAGTCGGACACTATAATCTACCATGGAATTGGATATAGACCATAGGTGAAAGGTAGTGATGTGTGCGGCTGGGTCGTCCCCTTGTTTCCCGTCGAACTTCGGGATGTCGGAAGGAATCTTATGCGGTACTAGAGGCCAAAGCGGGTTGTGATTGATGGGATCGTTAGTCATTTTATGGATATCGGGGATGTCCAAAGCTGCCAAGAATGGCAATTGTGGATTTGCCCCCGAATCTAACCAAGGCAGTATGGGCTGACTATTTAGACCATAGGGTCCACCCATCAATGTGTTACCAGGAGGATAAGTAGGACTTTGGTAAAAACTTCCTATAGGCGGAGGAGTAGGGACATACGGTTGCTGTCCATAGGGCATGTTGTATTGCGGGGCGAACTGTTGGTTGCCCCCAGTATAAAAGTGCCCTCCCATTCCAGATGGAGGTTGGGGTTGGTTAGTCCAAATGGATGCAATAGAGTTTCCCGGAGGCATGCTACTACTTGCATAGTTTGGCAACAGCATAGACCCTACACCTATATTTGAACCACTTAAGGGAAAAGTATTAACAATAGTTGTCCTATTTGTCCTAAGGATTGTAGAGGAAGTGAAATGTTCCCTACTACCTGCATGCTGGTGACACTGCCCCCTGGCATAGAGGCCAAGGGGTTTGAACTCAGCAGAGGGTTCCAACCGAAAGGGTTGCTAAAAGGTACCGAAGTAGTCATACTCGTGGGAGGAGCTACCGTGGGTCCCAACGTGGTCACGGTAGAAGTAGATGCCGAAGGATTCGGTAAGCTACTGACAGTTGTGATGACCGTAGGGTTGGGAGTAGGTATATGTTGACTACTGGGGTTACCCAGTGATGGCATAGAACTGACCACCGGCGGGGAGGATGGTGGCGAACCTGGGATGGTTGCCATTGGCATCGACCCTGTGGATGCCGGTGGTGAAATGGATGTTGGAAGCACAATATTATTATCTTAAGGTAGGAATTAAATTATCACAGCCCCAACGAATCAAGGAGCTTAGAGGATTGTAATGAGGTACAACCCCTTCCGTGAAAGGGTTCTCTGGAAATTCCATATGATATGAGGCTATGTGAAAATCAGGATTTTTCAATGGAGACTGCTCTTCCATAGAAGGCACGGGTTCACCAAGGTTCAGTTATTCCTCAATAGTTAGAGGAGGTAGACCTTGCTGTCGTCGAGAAAGACGACGTGGGTCAGAGGACACCACGGTGACCTGTTTATTTTTAACAAATTTTAATAAATTGTGATGTATTATAAAGTCTCAATGATAGTAACCACACACCTAAAAAAGAAAAAAAAAGTAAACAGAAATGTGATTGAATCGTGAGCGTTTGATATGCTCCATCGGGTGCATCAAAAATGGTCGAATAACTGTGGAACAGAGGAAAGAAGAGAGGAGGGAAGAAATAGTCCTGGAAACTATGGGAAACTCTAATGAGTCACTTACCATAGGTAAATCAACATGGTTGTTTTTCAGAATATCCTCTCGTGGCTTTCTATGCCCGCGAGTGTGACAAAGAAGATTAGTCGTGGCTTGCTCACAAAGATGGCATGAGCATGTTCATATTAACTTAAAATAACTTGATAGAATGCGATGAAGAATTACCTCTTTGACAATCTTGAGTCCCTTGGAGAGCGCTAGGCAGCGAAGCAAGAGTCCTTCTTCACCGGCTCCAAATCTTAGTCCTGTAATCAGTCAAAGCACCCGCGTAATTTCTAACATAACATATATCCTATCAATCAAGTCAATATATAATGAACTTCTAAATTATACACATCTGAGCCATTCATATCATACTATGTAAATGTTCAAACAATAATGACAATATTAAGCATTGAATGGACAAAACGAACACAATTCTATTGATTTTGAAAGAAGGAGGATTACAACTGTCGGTTGTACCAAGCCCTCCTCAGTCTCCCAATCTCTTTTATCTCTCAAGTGAAGAAGTCCAAGCCAACAAGCTCTCTAGGAACCTCTTTGACTCTTGGCCTTCATAATATAACACTATTCTCTATTCCACAAGTATGCAAAAAAAACCTTTAGCAATCCTTCGACCTTCAATTAAGAGCCTTCAGCTCCTTCTTATAGGAGAGGGAGAAAGCCATTGTTGCCTTTCTCTTTCCACTAGTTTGGAATGGAAAAAACTTAGATGTTTCTTTAATCTCTATGCTTTTGCCTCCTTTGGAGTTCAGTCTTGTTATAGCAATGACCAATAATGAACTGGTGCTTTGCAGTTTCCTTTGTGAACTGACTCTCTTGTTGAGGGAAAGCTAGAGATTCAAATCATTTTCCACACGTTTTTCCCATTTCAAGCTTAAAGCACGGGTAACGCTTCCCTCTAGTGTAAATAGAGTGTTGCCCTAGCCACTAACGCGGCTCATGCACTGATTAGATGTGTTATAACGCTCTTTCATTGTTCTAGATAGGCGTTACCCTAGCAGAAATAGGTTTAATTTAGGTCTTTGTACTCCTTCCATATTTGTCTTCTCCTCTGAGCTGATGAGGAGGTATTTTACTGCAGAACAAACTCTACAAAGGTTTAGATCAACATTACTATGAGTGAAGCCCAACTTCATCAGGTAGCTATCTATCCTCTCGTACCAAGCTTTGGGTGCTTGCTTCAACCCATATAGGGCTTTCTTCAACCTGCAAACATGGGTGTCCCAATCTTGGACTTCGAACCCCAAAGGTTGCTCTACATACACGTCTTCCTTTATCGCACCATGCAGAAATGCGGTCTTCATATCCATCTGATGAAGATTCCATCCTTGTGTAGCAGCAAGGGCTATGATAGATTGGATGGTAGTATATCGGACCAAAGGTGCAAATATGTCATCATAGTCTACTCCTTCTTTTTGAAAGAAGCCACGAGCAACGAATCTTGCCTTGACCTTTCCAATACTACCATCAGATCCATGCTTGATCTTATAGAGCCATTTCGAGGTGACAACTACTTTGTCCTCCGGTCTTGGAACCAAATCCCAGACATCATTCTTCATAATGGACTCAAATTATTTATGCATATCATCCTTCTAGACTTGATGCTTTATGACTTCCTCAAAAGATCCAAGCTCATATTGTATGATTGTACTCATGGCCGCTAGATACCCTTGGTATCTATTCGGCTTCTTGCTTTCACGAAATGTCCCCCTTGGGGCTATATGATTCTCAGCATCCTCAAGAGTGTCCCTGAGCCATGATGGTCTTTTCCTCATTTAAGGAGGTGGATCAATAGGGTCCATTGGTCCTTCAACATCATGCATCGTCTCATCCTTTGGTTCTTCTTTATTTCTAGGCCTTTCTTTATGATCTTCCTCAGATCTTGGAAGATTAATTACTTTCCGTAGGGAAGCATCTTCATCAAAGGTAACATCGTGGCATATCTCCACTTCCCTTTGTTATAGCCCACAAACATTCCCTTCCTTCTAGAAGAATCTAGCTTGCTCCTCTTCTCCTTCGGTACATGAAAATAAACAGGACATCCAAAAACTATAAAATGTGAGACGTTAGGTTTCTTACCAGAGAAAACCTCTTCGGGAGTTTTGGAGTCTAGAGTGGAATGTGGGCATTAATTTTGTATGTACATGACAATGTTCGCAGCTTCTCCCCATAGAAACTTTGGAAGACCTTGGTCACATAGCATGGCACAGGAAGCTTCCACAATGGTCCTGTTCTTTCTTTCAGCAACGCCATTCTACTCAAGAGTATAGACAGTTGTGGTCTCCCTCTTGATGCCAACTTCTCTGCAAAATTTCTTGAACTCGTTCATCTCATATTCAGTGCCATTATCATTCCTTAGTATCTTGATCTTCTTCCCTATTAGATTTTCCACCAAGTCTTTGAAGGTACAGAACCACATGAAAGCCTCATACTTCTTATTTAAGAAGTATATCTAGGTTTTGCGAGAGAAGTCATCTATGAACGTCATATAATAAGAACATCCTCCCAAGGATGTCAAGGGTGGAATACCAGATAGATCAGAATGTATCAGTTGTAAGACATTAGATGTCTTTGTGATACTTGAGGGGAAAGGTCCCCTTGTATGCTTTCCTTCGGCACAACCTTGAAATACACCTTCATGATAATTTGTGAACTTGGGCATCCCCATCACCACCTTACTTAATTCGAGAAGGGATTTGTAGTAAAGGTGTCCAAACCTCCAGTGCCATAGTTTAGTCTGTCAGATAGTATCACATGTCATCGCTCCCAGTGGACTTCCTCCAACCTAGTAGAGTGTATCAACTCTAAACCCAATAGTGATATCTTCCTTGAAAATCTTCTTCTAGATACACACCTTCCCATCAATGAAGGCCACATTGAAGCCTTTGTCTTCCATGGATGAAATGGACACAAGGTTCTTCTTCAAATTAGGTACATATAGTACATCTTATTGGTGGAGGACTTGACCTTGAGACAAGTGGAGGGTCACAGTCCCTGTCCCTTTCACGAGATATGCGGCATTATCTCCAAGGATAATTTTCAGATTAACATCCTTCTAAACCATATCAAAAAGTGCTTTATTGAACCCAGTGGTGTGCCTTGAGGCACCACTATCTATCAACCAGACATCCATAATGTCGGGTGGAGATGCAGAAGAGAGGGCAGATACAAGAATGGATTCATTTCTTTTATCAACAACAGTAGATTCCCCATACCTGGAATTTATCGACCTTTTGAAAGGTTGCCCATTTCCACTAGAGGAAGCCTTCCTCTTCCCTTTGAATGTGTTGTTCCTTTGATTTCCATTCCTTTGGTTGTTGTTGTTGTCATTATCATCGAGAGAATCCTTCTTGAAAGGGAATTCTCTAGCATAGTGGCTAGGCTTGTGACACGTGCAAAATTTTCCTTTCTTTCCTTGGGCCCCTGCTCTTCCTTTGATCCTCGGACCAACAAATTTCTTCATCTTAGCACGAGCACTGAAGGCAAAATTTCCTTCATTTTCATATTCCTTCATCCTTGTCTCTTCTTGAACGCATCTCGATAGTACTTCGTCAAAGTCAGGTATCACATTGTTATTGAGAATGGTAGTATTGAATACATTCAATTCGGATGAGAGACCTCTAAGTGCGGTGAGAACCATATCTCGATCAACTATCGTCTCCCCAATAGCCAGAAGATTATTTCTGATTTCAATCAACTTTAGAAAAAATGATTGAACGGATTCATTCCAGCCTTTCTTCAGTTGGTTCTTGAAGAAAATGACTTGATTTGCATTGTTGGCCTTGAACATGTTGACCAATTTATCATACATCTCCTTGGATGTGTGTAGCTCAGATATGTATGCTACCAGACTCTTATGAATTGAATCCCAGATCATCAGCTTTGCTTTGATTTCCCCCTTCTTATATTTTGACTTGGTGGCAGCAGGTGCAGTGGGTGGAGGCTCTTGGATTTTACCCTGTACATAGTCCATGATGTCTTGGTCTTCAAAATTAAGATCCAATGTCATCTTCCATGATGGAAGTCTTCCTTCCTAGTCAATTTGTCATCAACTTTAAATCCATTGTAGTTTGAGGTACCCATGCTCTTCTTCGGTGATTGCTACAAACTAGGGCTTTGTCTTCACCTCAACTCTGATACCATGTAAATTTTTGTAGATGTTATATGCTTGATGGAACATTACTTTTTATCCCCAATATCAGACAACAATCACATAAACAAGAAAGTAAAATGTTGACAGAACATACCAGTAGATCGATAGAAGACAATACAAAAATATATATGTGTGTTGGTGTGTTACGTTGGTCAACAAGATGCTTCAACTAGCAAAGTCTCAATACGGTCAACCAACCAGAAGTGTCACAAAACCCTCTAGGACAACAATATCAGTCAACCCAAAGTCAATGAAAGTCAATGCTGTCACAGTCAACGGTCAACGCAAAACAACAACAAGAAAAAATTCAACGCAGGTAGGTCAAAGTCAACGATCCACTTCGATTTCTGTGCCAGAAAATGTGGACTATAGAAATCAGAATCTTGACTAAGATTTGGGTCAGTTTGACCATGTGTTGACCAAATTCAATGCTGGTCAACTCTGTGCTGCAAACCCTAGGTCTAAAAAGCATAAAAATTTATTGCTGCATTTTCCCATGTGTGAAGGGGAAGAGACTCCAAGTGATGATCGAACCAATCAAATAAGGAGAGATAATGTGATGTGATAGATGAGTGAAAATAACATTGACCTATTTATATCCATCAGTGAGTGTGTGTGACACAACTGTTGGGGCTTCAAGCCTACATTTCATTTCAGGCCGACCTACACATATTTTGAATAAATTCAAAATAAATGTTCTACTCATCGGATCAAGATGACCTTTAGATCGATCTTGCACCTATCCAAAAGAGGAATCCAATAAAAATATTTGCATCTTCATCTGAGCATCACAACATGGATTTTGGACCTAGTTGTCCAAAATTAACAAGGATGAGAACACCAAGTTCTTTCACAAATATGAAAATTTTATCAACAATATTAACAACATTTGAAAGATTAATGAGAGTGATGGGAACATGGATTCCAACTTTGAATACATTGAAATAATAGGTGTTTATCATTATAATGAGATTCACAAGAATAAGAGTAGGTTTACTATTGCATAAGTGGTTAAATTACCTACTTTTCAACCTATATTTACAAAAGAGGGGGAGAAAATGAAAGATTTTTGGAGGAATTTTCTTAATGAGAATTAAAAACAATATTCCATGTGAAATTTCCTTATATTGAAACAAATGGAAATTTATTCTTCTTACGAATTAATTATGTAGTTTATTTGTTATGACGAATAATTAAAAAATCACACTGCGATTCTTCACAATAAAATTACGTTGCGGAAAACAAACTAGAACCGATAAAATATATGCACACACATAATAAAATTGACACAAATAATTTTGGATTATTTTCCTCGGAAAAACCCTGAAGGGAAAATCGATGAAACAAATGAGGTTTTATTGTATTATTATACATCAACAAAATATGAGTACATAAATATAGATGCATGAATGGCAATCCTTAGCCAAAATAATCTGTCCAAATAATTTGTGAGACAATTTGTCTCACTTGAAAATTGATCCTGCTCCAAAATCTGACTCTGTCTGGGCCCCTTGAATTCCCTTGCTTTAGCCTCTGGATAAGCCTAACATAGTCTCTACTTGCACTGTCTGTGGAGCTGCTCGGTATCTATTGTTATGCTTGAATCTTCTTCAGGAGATGAATTTTTTAACCTCCTGGAAATTTTCATGGCTAATAGCACCTGGATTTACTTCCTCTTCAGTTGAATCAAACTACCCTCTTAAGATTTCGTGTCACCCCTACGCAGCCTCACAGTGAAATAATGCGACCCTCATGATATTGAATCTCCAACACTGGTACTTCACTGGAAATCACTACTCCTGCTCCCTCAATCATTGCTAATTTGGCTCGAGCTCTTTTTCCTACTGAATCACTGCATTGAATAGCTTGATCTTCCTAAGGAACTCATTCTCCCTCGTGATCAATGTTTCTTCGATGTGTCTATCTCCATCCTCATTGATATGCTCTTATAATCTTTTGTTGGAGTACCAACCACGATGATTAAAACATCATCAATAACTAAGATCATCTCAAACTCAATCTGTGTGAGTTTCTAGAGCTTTCTCAACTATGCTTAGTTAATTCCTATTAATTAACAAATTTTCCTATGTTAGACTTAGGAAAAATATAAATGATAGTTAATTAATTTAATTAAGGCGTTTCGTAAGCTTATGTCACGAAAAATTTTCTAGGTTTTGAAGGGCTCATGTTCCTTAGCCTCTCTAACACAAATTGAGATGAAAACACCTATACAATGCTACAAAAACTAAAAATCCCTCTTAGAGAGGAAGATTTTCTCTCATGTCTTCTCGATATTATCATACTCACCATCCTAATGAATAATCTGTAATATTTATCCTGGACCACCTCACGCTGCCTATGTCTGACAAATTTGATACAAGTAGCTCTCACTTTCCATCTACCACTGCACATACTTTGATTCATTTTCTAACTCTATAGTTGAACCATATTGCATCTACACTGTTGCTGACATCGTATTGTGCCTCTCTACACTGCTGCAAACACTTCCTGCATTGCATCTAATCTCATGCTACTAATACTATTGCAACTAGTAAAAATGAGAATTGATCTATTTTCCTCTCAAAATCTGAAGTGTTGTTTTACACAGGGTTTCTCCCTCTGAAACTAGACTCCCTCTGAGTCTCGATCTCCCACTAAGAAATCTCACTTTTCTTCCAGCATATCCACTCTACTGCAACTCACAATCCTGTCAGCATGCTGGCTGGACTGCATAGTTCTACTGCGGGAAAATATCAATCTTGTGTCAGGAAACCATTTCTGGTGGCAACTTTGCCTCCTATTTCTCATTGATGCTACTCTCTCTTCCTTCAGATCACCTCCCGATACTTGCACATGACCTGTAGCCTCTGTAACACAGACTGGATGGTTGTCTCTAGCTAGAATTGTGCCTTGACCAATTCACATTGCCTCCCTCGACTTCATCTGTTGCAATTAAGTCAACCTCCTTTCCTTCTCCAGAAAATTGGAAACCTCTCTGGTTGGAACTGCGCCTTGCTTTATGCAACTATCCAATTCACATTTATAGTGTCACTACAACTAGTTGAACAACTATATCACGTGCATTGACTGCAACTAGCTTTGCAACTGTCATTTTAATGATTGACTAAACCTATTGACACTGAAACTACTACTATAATACTGTGGGCCTCGTAGAAAAGGTGATGGTTCCGTTGCAACAACTGGAAGCGATCTCACTGATCTCCTTACTGCATCTACACTAAACTCTACCCCTCTTGACATATGGGAGAATCAAACTACACCTCCTCCTAGATCTGGTGTTCCACTATCTCTTTTCGAGCCTTATCCCCAGATGGGACGCTTCTTCACTTTTCAAATTTCAATTACTCTAGCACTTGTCTCTGACATCTGGAAGTCAAAATATTGTCTAGATATGCATTCTGGATAACTTGCACGATGTTATTTAGAAAGCTACAAAAGATACGAAACTCATAATTGGAAACTGAAGCTGGAAATCTCCTTCTCTTCCCTACTTAACCTCTTTTCTACTACACTAAATTCCCTTAGGAAATGTGCATCTCTGATACTGCTTCAACGAGGAAAATCACTCAACCTTCCAGAATTCCTCCTCCATGAATTGCAAATTAAAAAAAATAGAACATGCAAATGAAAATGAATTGCTCCTTAGCTCATGTTGAGTGGTGCCGAAGGTTAACGAAAGGGAGAAAATATTTTACAAAAGTTTGAGGGATCTAGTGGAATGAATGTATAGACGTTCTTTCCACTTACAATACAAAAACCAATCCAGTGATTCCAAGAACCAAATTTTATCTAAACTACAGGAAATTTTTCTAAAGAATTGGTCAATGAGACATGTCAGACTTTTAATAGCAAAAACGTACAACAAAAAAGAAGGAATGAAAAATTAATATTCCTTTAAATGTTTGTATAGAATTATTTATAAATATAATTTTTTTATATTTACTTTTCATATATCAATATAAAAATTAAATATTTTATTGTCATGTTAAATTTTCATGAAGATTATGAAAATCTCAAAAGATGAACGAGATGATATTAGAAATATGCCAGTAGGAATGTCCAAAAAGGTGTACAAGGAGATGGTCAAAGAAATGGAAAAAATTGCATCGCAGGAGGAGCCATCTCAACAAAAACATGCTTCAAATGTGGTATAACACGCCTTATAACTAACACGACTGAAGCTTAACTCACTGAAGCTCACCTATCATAAAGTATAAAGTAAGGTCCAAAAGGGAATATGTAATCTTTGAATTTTTTGATCATTAGGTACAATAAATAAAAAATTTAGCATTAAATATTAATTTTCAAGTATTTTCTTGCATAAAAGAAAAGAAAATGGAACCCATTCAGCACATAAAACAAGATGAAAAGGAAGAAAACGGTTGATATCTAAGTTTGTGAGTAATTGTTACTTCCTTATAACAACTTAACTAGATTTCATTTTTGTATTTTTTAAGTTGTTTTACAAAAATCATCATTGAATGTCTTCAAACAGGTGCTAACATACAAAGAAGAACCATCAGAGGAAATGATTGAAATTGGGTTAAATATGGGTTGTGAGTATATGTTGGCATATCAGAACTTAACTGTGGAATTTGTAAGGATCTATCGATCTTGTTTTACTTAGCTCCATCTATAATTAATAGAACAAAAGAATCTTTTATATTAAATATATGATTTGTTATGGGGTATAAAACTTGTAGGAAACAAAGTATGAAATTTCCCCAACAGATGAAATCTTGAAAGATGGCGTGTTACATGGTTTTGAAAAAATGTGTATAGTTTATGAGTCAATTGTTGCAATGGTACATAATTTCTTTTAGATTTACATTGATGTATATTATTTAATATTGTAATTTTCATTATTCTCACCAATGTATATACACTCTTTACAGTTTATTTTTATGTTTGTAGATGGAAGGTGAAGAAGAAGAAAACAATCAACACCATGAACAAAACATTCCTGAAAATAACCCAAGTCATGGAAGTAGCTCTAGCAGTGACAACAGTTCAAGCGAATAATGATGATCACTATGTTTGGATATCAAAGCAAGGCATTGTATTTTTTGAAATATTATCCTGTGAAATCAGACATTTTGTTTAATGTAATGGAAATAGTGTCCCAATTGAAAGACAAAGGGATACCAATAACTGTCCCATTGTTGCTGTGAAATATAACACCAATGATTAAATTTATGGATGATTAAATATTACAATGAAGAGATGTAAGATTTGATGATATGATATAACAAATTAATCCAAACATCACATTCAAATGCACTAACAAAAATTTAATTCATATGAATGTTGTTATAAGATATATATATGTGTCGAATTTTGATGAATAATGAATTTTAAAAAATCACAATAATTATGATACGATATAACAAATTAATCCAAACATCACATTCAAATGCATTAATAAAAATTTAATTAATATGAATACTGTTATAATATGTGTCGACTTGTGATGAAAAATGAATTTTAAAAAATCACAATAATTGCTCTGTCACATGTCGATGTTTCTAAACAATAAAAAATGAAAAATGGTGCGTTTCCGTTACTGTACACTGGTGCATTTGTATTCTGAAAAGCACTGGTGCATTTTTGCAACCTCTGGGCACCGCAAAAATAATGATACCAATTATAAATCTCGATGCGTTTATGTGTCTATACACACCGGTGCATTTGTACGACCTATGGGCACCGCACAAATACTGATACCAATTATAAATCTTGGTGCGGTTGTGTGATACTGCGCACCTGCGCGTTTATGTTTCTATACACACCATCGCATTTGTACGATCTATGGGCACCACACGAATACCGATACCAATTATAAATCTCAGTGCATTTTTGTGATACTATGCACCGGTGTGTTTCTATAAGTCTACGCACCGATGCGTTTATACTACCTATGGGCACCGCACAAATCCAAAGACCAATTAGAATGTCCCTGTGCGTTGTATCACCAACACTACGCCCGGTGTGGTTTTATACCTTAACGGCCCGATGCATTCTCCTTCGACCGCCCCGGGCCACCTTCTACATGTACGCACCAGTGCGTTACAACCAGAGTAGTGCATCTATGAAAAAAACATCTGTAATAACCTTCGGCCGCCTATTTGTTTTTAGTTGTGTTGAATATCCAATAAAAGCTCCGCCAAAACCTCCGAAACCATAAACGGATGTTGTAGAAAATGTTTTTTTGAAACTTTTGGCCAATTTTATAACACTAAAAACCTCCTTTATAACCTCCGCTAGAGGGTATTTTCCTTGTAGTGGAGGTATATATATATATATATATATATATATATATATATATATATATATATATGCTGACACTGGATGTTGTGAAGTCATGTCATATGGTTCCAGGTAATAGAATTCCATATTTAGAAGTATGATATATGAATAAGGATTTCTCGGTGCACTGACAGATGAAATCAACATAATATGTCCTCATGAAATATGAGTTGGTTGTATATGAACGAGAAACTAGAAAATTTGTAAGTTCCTGGGAATGGAGAATGTGCAGAAAGGAAGAGATCATGAAATGCAACCATGTCAATAGGTAATTATCATCCGGAAGCCAAGAATATGTGACTAAGAGATCTCTTGGGAAGATATGTAGACTCTGACGGAAGTCTGGTAAAGAAGAAGACCCTTGGAAAAACGTATCATTAGGAGATGTGTCAATCTGAATCAAGGATGATGATGCCTACAAGAAGATGTCATGATGAAATATCATCACTGAGGTAACTTTTGTTTTAATAGTTCATATGTATATGTTTATCTATGATGAATTTGTGTAGGGATGCTAATCATTAGAAAGGATGTACGATCCTTGGAGATGATTCGAAGGAAAGCAACATGGCATAACGGTGAACCATATGAGAAAGAAAGATGAATCAATTTCTGGTAGATGACATGACTCATGAATGAAAGTGAAAGATGATCTGTGCCCTATGGAGCTAAAAGTTAAAGATTCCTCAATATCAAAATCCATGACATCGAGGGGAGGAACTCTTCATGAGAAGTTGGGTGTCTCACCATTGTTGTTGTAGGTCCTTGATTGAGAGGGAGCCTGGTGATCAATTTCTTACTTGGAAGAAACTGGGTCATTCCTAAGAATGAGATTAGGTATATTACTTATACAGGAATGAGTACATTCCCTTGTGGAATAGGTCCTCCCTGGTTGAGAGGGAGAGATAGAAACATCATTCTGGTCTTCACTTAGAAAGACAGAATGGAGGATGGGGTAATAATTTGGCATTCGATACTCTTTGAGAATGTGTTAGGGCATTCAGGATAAGAGTAGTCAGGGACCGATATTCTTTGAGGGCTAGCGACCCAAGAGATTAATAGTCCATGAAGGTCATACTTTGGGAACACCCGGGTGGAGTATGTACCTTGGAAAGACAATAACTATGGTGTCTATAAGTCATGTGTATCGCCAACATTGTAGCCCATTGTCTCGTTGAGAGATAAGGCTATCAGTCAAGGCCTTGCACTAGGACAATTTTGGTTGTTATGATGCTATACAGATGTGATTACCAGTCCAATTCTTCTTATGAGATTATTTAGTTTGAAAGTAACCATGTACCTGTATGAATACCTCCCTAGTTAAGAGGGAGTGCTGAAAGGTGCAACTAGGTCAGTCTTCATGTTAACTATGTAGTTATGTACCTATGAAAAGAAGAATTCAAAATAATAAAATGTATTTTTGTTGTACTTTCTTCATGGGTTTCATGAGCAATATTTATTAAGTAGATAGGCTTCTTCTTGATGTCTATTAGGTTTGAGTCTTCTAGATATAGAATATAATTGTCAATATATATATATATATATATATATATATATATATATATATATATATATATATGAAGGATCTAGTCATCAGTAAATGCTCCAGATCTTGTCATGAGCCTTGTCACACGTCCAAGAATTTGTGGAAGAATGCCTATTATCAAACCTCTCTCAAACGCTGGAAAATAAGCTATTATAATATGTTAAATTCGGCTACCATTCAGTTCATAAGTCCGATCTCAAGCCTACTGACAGGTTGACCTAAAAACATAGTAATAGCCAATATAAATATCTATTATGTGGCCCATTTGAAGACAAGTTTTTTTGGTCATCCAAGAGACAATTTTGCGGATTTAGAAAAGGTGTTTCAGTGGGGATTTCTGGGAAATTTTTTCGGTAAAAAGTTTGAAGAACTTCAATGAAAATTAATTGATATATAGCATTTATGTTGTGCGGATTAATGTGAACTTCAAGTGCAGATACTATTGCAAGAAGTAGGTGTAAATATTATAATGTTGTTTCATGTTTCCTAAGTTAAGAAAATATCCCCTGAGATATAAAGTTTAAGGACAATTTGATTGAAGGCTACAGTTCAGTACAGTGAAGAAGGTGACTATAAGGAGAAAGAATTCTTAAATAAGAATAAGATTATGGAAGATAAATATGTGATTTATCTTCCTAACTACAATACGGTAAGTGAATCTTGGAGACTGAATTCTCTAGTGAAGAACAGTGCAAATTGTTGAAGAAGAGAAGATTCAAGTTTGAAAAGGCAGTGACAAGATCTTGGAGACATTCCTAATTCTAGAGTTTGAGTCTAGTTCATGGTACTTATCATTCGAAGATCTATAAGAAGAATTCTTTGCGGGTTTTCTCTCCAAGAGGGAGAGGTTTTTCCTTGGCTCTAGGAGTATAATTTTGTGTCTCGTGCATTTTGATAATTGACTTGATGAAATAATAACTAATCTAAAGAAAGAAAGACATAAGTAACTCAAGAAAGCTCACAAGCAATTATCAAGAAGAGAATTTGTATTAAACAATAGCCCTCCAAATTCTCAACAATACGTTGATGAATTGGAAGAAGATCCGATCGTTTTACTGTCTTGTGATGGAAAATGATCTTTAAGGACAACTGATGTGGGCGAACCTTTGAAAAATTTAGATACCTCGGCCTGATGTGGGCACTCTTTGGTGTAGTGATCCTCATCACAAATAAGACATGGATAATGGGGTTTCCTTTTTTCGTGATATGGTTCAGTTTTTTCTTCTTTCTCTTTTGGAGAATTGTTTTGTTTATTTTTACCCTTCCCCTTTTTCTTATTTCCAGACGATTTAGTTTTGGCAGTAGATGAGTCTATGACATGGATTTCGGCAGAATTTTCTAGAGAAGAGTCTCCTTTGGGTGAATCAGGTAAAGTTATAATTGGAGTAGTAGATTTGGATTGTTTCTTCCTACTATTTTATGTATTAACTGTACTGATTAAACCATCAATGACATGAGAAACAGAAGGAGTGGTAGTAAGTTGACTTGGACAAGGTAAATCAATAATTTTTGCATACAAAGTACCAAACTCTGTGTAAACAAGGTCTAGATACTGGTCTTGAGCGATAACATGTTCTTCTGTTACAACGCCTCCTTTAGCTACATCTTCAATAATCTTAGGGAGTAATGATTTGATAAACAATTCGACCAGAATTTGATCCAGGATGAAAAATTTGACTAAGTGGTGTCTACGTCACCATTCATGGATGTGATCTAAAAAGTACATAGACGTACTTTGTTTAAGTGAGTTCAAAATTTTTGTGCCATTATCATAACGAACTGGTAACTAAAAATAAGTAAGGAAAGAAGTTGTTAAGGCATTAAAATTTTTGAAATAACCTCGTGGTAACTTAATGTACCACTTTGCGGCTAAGACGATCAAAGTTCTTTGAAATTTTCTTAAGCGTATGGAATCATCAACCAAAGAATTGAATTCACACCACATATGATAAGTCATAACATGATTCAAGGGGTATTCTCCTAATTTTCCTTCAAAATTTTGAATGTCACTCGGAAACTTAGTAGTCATATCCGACCAATATGGAAGATAGTAAATTGGATCATTCGATTGTCGAGACAAGTCCGGTAAATCTAAAGTTTCAATGAAAGGTAACTGCCTGCTAGGGTTTTGCTGAGCGAGTTGATAACCCTGAGGGAAAATACCAATACCTAGAGGAGGATATCTAGGAAAACCTGGGATAGCTTGAGCAGTTGGAATCGGCATACCTACAGGGTATCTAGGGGTAGCCATACCGAGTTGAGGTTGAGCTGGTATTTGATATGTATAACCAGGGTATAGTTGGCTCTGGAAAGCTGGATTTTGTCCCAATTTTCCATATTGTAATTGGCCTTGAAATGGTTGGCTATGAACAAATTTACCTTGAAAAGGTTGATCGACCGAGGGTTGTCCTCGAATAGTTTGACCTATAAAAGGTTTCCCTTGAACATGTTGACCTACAAAGGGTTTTCCTTGAATATTTTGACCTGTAAAAGGTTGAATTTTTTGCGTAATTGTTGTAATAGGTTTTCCTATAGAAGCTAGTGCAATCCTTAGGTCATACTTGCTGAGTCTGTAAGTTTCTAGGCTAGACTTATATAGTCTTCTTTTGACAAACTTTGCTAGTTCATTGGCAAGAAAATCTTATGGGAGTGGAAAATTATCTTGGGGAACTGGTGGTTTTCATTCTCATTGGTTAGGATGAGTTTCCTTTCTCCCTTGTTGAATTCCCCAATAGCTTCAACTCCAACATATAAGTATTTTAGGTTATTAATAATGTTTCTCTTAGACCAGAACTATTATCGTGAATGCTAGTAATACATGAAATCTCAATTTGTAAGTAGTTATTGATGTAGATATTTACAAAATCTCTTTGTAAAATAAATGAAATAGAACTCTGATATACACATTATATAAGCTTATATTAATGATTTTTGTGCGAAAATGTGAAGAAAGATGTTTAAATGTTACAATGGAAGTATATATATATATTAATAATAATATGAAAATTGTAGAAACAAGCTAGTTCCCACCAGTAGACATAATTCTAAAAGAGAAATAATCCTTATTTCTGTGAATAAATTATACCTAAGTAATAAAATAGGGAGAATGGAAGGTCCCGGTAGGAGGCCTAGTCCTGCTTACCCTTTACAATATTGATAGTAATCTAAGATAAAGAATTGGTGTAAGTAAATTATCGCAAGACAAAATCATATGACTATCTAAGTGAAAGATAGACTAAATAGAGAAATAAATTTGGTGACAAATATAATTTAAATTACACTCACATATCAAATGAAATAAATGAATACAATACAAAAACAGTGCCATATTGGGTCCTATAGGTTAACTCAGGTATAATTCTAAACAGACCCATAATTATATCGTGAGTAATAACCTTCATCGGCTAATATATACATTTATAGGATATGCAAGAAGAAGCAAAGTAACTAGGCTCGGTGAACAAAAGAAAATGAATATAATGTGATTATACAATTTTATAATGACAAGTAAAACAACCAAACTATAAAATAACTATGTTCATAAATACCAAGCCTTTAACAAACCAATTTAAGACTAGTTTGAAAGAAAACAACCCTAAATAACAATGATATTTAATATTTACCAAAAACAAATAATGAGTCGAGACACGACTGTGAACAAAATTTATATCTGTATCAAATAACTTAACAAAAAGAAACAATCCTTGAAAATGTTCGTAGCAATAATGAGACCATAAGTTTTAAAAATTGACATTTTGGAAAATTATGTACCAATCGTCGTTTGAGGGAGTACAAAGTTAATTGAAATTCACACTCGTGTAATACAAGTCACAAATAAGAGTCTTTTTTTTGTAACAAAAAGGGGAGGAAGCTATAAGTTAACCATAATAGAAGTTTGTATAACATATTCCCAAACCCTAACAATCCCCAGATCGAAAAAAAAGATGTATTACATTCAAATATACCCTAATACCGAGGAGAAGAGTACAAAGAAAATGAAACCTGGAATAGAGAATAATACTGAATGAGTCCTGACATTTAAATTTCAAAACCCCCAAGCAACATGGTTCACAAAAATAGGAGGCAGATCAAGTTAGAATGATATCATGAAAGCAGCTAAACCATACGAGAAAAACAAAGTCACAGTAATATAAATGGGACAAACTTAGAGTATGTACATACCTAATCCATATTGTGAATAGGATCACCAACCTCACCTTCTCAAATTTATTTTTTTGGAAAACCAAACATTATGCCACGAACTTTTGAATATCATATTTAAGGCCATCCCAAAAAAATTCCTTCTTGACATTGTGGTAAGTTTTTAAAAATCACGAATTCCCTCCTACTGGAGAGGTGTGCAATTCCAAAAGAATATTTTGTTTGAGTTGGTAATTATTACAAATATATAAGTGATATTTGTACCACAATGATTAAATTTTCAAGCTTAATGTATCAGATGTACTAGGATCTTGCTACAAATTTTTAATGAGTGTCCACATCTCTTCATCATTCTTCCATTCGATTGTTGCTTCGGTTATCAACTCAGGTTGGATAATAGAAATGGCACAAAGAAATGCTTCCACATCCTCATCCTTTCTTGAGAGTGCATCTGCAACAACATTTTACTTCCCATTTTTTTATATGAATTAAAAGTCATAACCCAACATCTTTGTGACCCATTTTTGCTGCTCTTATAAAGATAATATTTGTTCCAAAAAATATTTAATACTATCATGATCTGTTTTCACCTTGAATTGTCTTCCCATTAGGTAAGGTCGCCATTTCTTTATTGCATGTAGTATTTCCAAAAATTTCCTTCTCATAAATAGGTTTTTGTACTTTCCTTTGATTGGATGAATTTCAAAAGAAATAGTTCTTCCTTCTTGAATTAAAACCACACCAATTCCATTTCTTGAGGCATCACATTCCACAATAAAAGTTTTTGTGAAGTGTGGAATAGCTAAGACCCGTGCTTGGAACATTTCCTCTTTAAGATGTTCAAAGGACTTAGTTTCTTATGAAGTCCAAGAAAATTCATCTTTCTTCAGTATGATGTTAGAGGTGTCGTTAATCTCCCATAATTCTTAACAAACTTGAAATAATATCCTGTCAACCTAAGAAATCCTTGAAGATGCTTTATCATTGTGAGAATTTTCCATTATTTAATGGCTTTAATTTTTTTATGGTCTACCTTAACATCTTCATGAGTTAGAATATGACCCAAATATTCCACCTCTCGTACTCCAAAGAAAAATTTGGAGATTTTTGCATATAATTTTTTCTCCTCCAATAGTTTGAGCACCTTGTGAACATGTTGAACATGTTCCTTCGAGGACTTGTTGTAGATTAGTATATCATCAAAAAATGCTAACACAAATTTTCAAAGGATGGGTTTGAAAATGAAATTTATCAAACCTTTAAATGTGGAAGGTGCATTAGTAAGGATAAAAGGCATGATAAAAAATTCATGAGTTATGAATGTTGTTTTAGGAATTTATTCAGTCTTAATTCTAATTTGATGATATCCTGAATGAAGATACAACTTGGCGAAGTAAATTGCTACATGTAATTCTTCCAACAATTAATCAATGACAAGAATGGAAAATATGTCTTTAATAGTGAGCTTGTTGAGCTCCTTGTAATCTGTATACATAAACCATGATCCACCATTCTTGTGCGCAATACTACTAGAGCAGAGAAAGAAATTTGACTAGGTTGAATTATACCAGCCTCTAGCATTTCTGCAACCATACATTCAATCTCACTCTTTTGGGGATAATGATATATTTAAGGCCTGATGTTTGGAGGAAACATTTCTGGAATCAAATGAATAACATGATCTTGATCATGAATAGGTAGGAGGACTTTGGAAGTCTCAAACACCTTGGAATGATTGTCCAAGATTGTTTGGAGATATGGAGAAATAGATGACCTCGATGTTTGAATCTCTAGTGAGAATAATTGTGCAATTACACCTCATTATTCTTTCTTCAGAAGCTTTTTCATGAAATTAGAGCTAATTATCTTTCTTGGTTTCCCTATGATACCCATTAATTCAACTTCCTTTCCTTACAAAGATATGGTCAGATTCATAGTGATCTTATATTTAATAGTGATCTTACTGAGATCCCTATAATCTGGATACATGCACCATGATCCATCCTTCTTGTGCACCAATACTACTGGAGCACAGAAAGAAATTTGACTAGGTTGAATTATACCAGCCTCTAACATTTCTGCAATCATACGTTAAATTTCGATCTTTTGGACATAAGGATATCTGTAAGGCCTGATGTTTGGAGGAAGACTTCCTGGAATCAAATGAATAGCATGATCATGATCACGAATAGGTGGGAGTCCTTTGGTAGTTTCAAACACCTTGGAATGATTGTCCGAGAATTTTTGGAGATATGGAGAAATAGATGATTTTGATGTTATAACTTATAGTGAGAATAATTTTTCAATTACCCCTTGTTGTTTCTTCAGAATATTTTTCATGACATTAGAGTTTATTATCTTTCTCAGCTTCTCTGCGATCCCCCGTAATTCAACTTCCTTTCCTTCGGAAAAAAAATTAGTAAACTTTCTTGAAAATTAAAAGCTACCATCCCCAAAGATTGTAACCATTGTACTCCTAGTAAAACATCAACACCTCCCATTGGAATGGAAAATATTGGACTATTCAATACCTATTCCCCCATGGTTAGATTGATATTATGGCATTTTCTAGAGAAATTTATAGTTCCTCCATTTGAAACCATCACTTGATATTATGGTGTTGGGTATAGGAAGTAATTCAATTCCTTGGCTACCTTACAATGAATAAATTTATGGGTACTAACCAAATCAATCAACACTATAACATTTTTCTTCTTGATATGTCCTTCTATCTTGAGAGTTTCAGGAGTGATAATTCCTGCCAATGCATTACAAGATATGGCCAGACTCATTTCTTCTTTCTCTAGGGTTGGTTCCTGGTGTATATCCTCTTCTTTTGGAGTTTCTTGTTCATTTAATCCTCCTCTTCATAATCTATGTAAAATAATTTCTTCTCAGCACACTTATGACCTTTAATGTATTTTCTATCACAACTGTAGCAAAGCTCTTTTTCTCTTTTTTCTTCCAATTGTTGCGGTGTCAACCTTGTAGGTTGTGGAAATATAGGAGTAGCAACAATTCCATGTTTATATATGTGAGTGGTAGGCTTCCTTGTCGCCATAATTTTACAT
This sequence comes from Pinus albicaulis, assembly GCA_034641835.2. Lineage (NCBI taxonomy): Eukaryota > Viridiplantae > Streptophyta > Pinopsida > Pinales > Pinaceae > Pinus > Pinus albicaulis. The sequence continues at coordinate 509,547,774 of CM076569.1, forward strand.
TCAATTTTTCTTGCCAACCTGAATTCCTTCTCCAATGAATCAGGTTCCCAAAGGAAAACCTCATGTTGGATGTTATCCTTTAAAGTACCTATGAAGACATCAATCCTGTGTTCCTCTGGAATATCATTTACCATTATATTCAATTTTTGGAAGTCCTAAATGTGCTCCACCACTGAACCCTTTTGTTTGAGATTTATAAATTGGCTAAAGAAGGTGTTTCTCTTTGTATCCTCATAATGTACTATCATTTTCTCCGTAAAAATTGACCAAGTGAAAAATTTTTTACGGGAGAAAAGCCATTGATACCATACAAATGGATTTTTTCTAAATATAAAGTTGCAATTCATACCTTTTGTGTTTTTTTATCATTATTGAGATCAAAATATTGCTCCATCTGTAGTATCCATGTGACGGGATCCTTGCCATAAAACTTCCTCATATTGATCTTTGGAATATGGTGGGTCTTCAATCCAACATTAGAGTAAATGAAATCACAATTAACAGTTATTTTGTTCTCATCATGAGTTTCCTCTACTATATTTTCACCATTAGGATTCATTTATTGTATCGAATTTGTCAAACCTTCCTTCAAACCTTCCATGTCTTCTTTTATAATATCATTCTTCATGTGTTCCATTTTTTCTTCCATGTCTTCCATGACATTATTCAAACCATCCATCTTAGTTTCCACGCCTTTATTCAAAATTTCCATTTCATTTTTTGTTGATCTTTGCGGGATCACAATTTGGTGCACTTTCTCTTGTAATTTTGATATATCATGTTGCAATTCTTCCTCTTCATGAGTCAGAGTAGAGTATTGTGTGGGCTTAATCAGTGTTGAATCATTTTTAGGGGGAATTTTAGAACCCAATACTGATATCTATGCTTCAATATGCCCTTGGAATCACTTCAAACTGATTTTTCAAAAAAGACTTATGAAATTTGAAAAAAAATACACACCTTTTTCTTGATTTTGAGGAGATCAATATTGAAAATGATGTATCTATTTAATTTCAGATCCCTTAGATTCCATCTTCAGTCCTTTAGTATCCCTTTGAATCTTCTTTCTAATGCCACAGGTTTGACCTAATTTGGATTCTTCAAGGCAAAATTATGTCTAATCTCCCCTAATGACCTAAATGGATGGGTTCAGTAGAGTGAACTTGTATGGAATGCCACATGTCATTGTTTTCCTCCATCAACTCTAAAATTGATATATAAGAAACTATAGTCCGTGTAATTTTTACCACTTTTTATAGAATTCCAATCTGATGCTGAGAGAGAGAGTTATGATGTTTTTCCCAAGGTCACCTATTTTAGATGAAATTTGGGAGCGTGCAAAAACCCTAACTTCCACAGATCATATCTTTGAAAATATTGCGAACCAAGATCTGAAATTTTTACACGAAGTTACTCAAGATTTATTTGAAATGTGTTTTTGTTTTTAGTGTCTAAACCCTCGTAGAGAAACAATTATAGAAAAAATTCCACGATGACCTGTTTGAAGTAGCGAAACCCTAAAATCCAAAGATCTGATACCAAATGTTATGAAACCAACTCCAAAAATAGAATAAAAGAGAGATAAATGCCTTATAAATAAGCCACTTCAAGGGGTGAACCTACTTTATATTACATAAATGAAAAATTATTGGATGATGCAAATGAAAAAACCTCCTTTCTATATATAGGAGTCCATGGGCTCATAATATAATCCTAGCCAACCTAACAATAATAATGTAAGGGCATAATAATAACAAAATGGGGGTTAGAGGGGTACGACAATAATAATAAGGGGGATACACTAACAACAAAAAGGGTCTACACTAGTAATATAGATACCTAACACGTTTTTTCGACATGTTGGATACTATCTGTAGAGGTAGGGTCAGAAGCGAAGTAATAAAACTGATCAATTTTAAAAATAATTCCTTTATGAGGGAACATGATTAATCGAAAAACTGATTAAATGAAAACGATCATAGCATAAGAAAAAATTAGACCTAATATAAGGTTGTATTCAAGAGGGCCATCAACAAATTCCACCTTAAGCATAACGATTTTTCCCACTACCTATATAGGTATATCCTGGAGTATTCCAAATGGACGAAAATCTCATCCATCAAAGGATTTAAGAATGGTAGGTGACTGATTGATCGGTGGAGAACCAAGAGTTTTCCAACAGGCTAAAGACATAATGTACGTAGATGCTCACTCGCCAATCACTATGCGAAAAACTCACCTATATTTGACTAAAACAAGAATTTTAAAAGCCATTTAATGTGGGAGTCTAGGTACAAATTCTTGAGATTAAACACAATAATATTAGAATCTTGAGGATCAATAGCTACAATAGACAATAATATCAAATTCTTCTGAGTTGGACAAGATTGCAACACTTTGAGGGTTGAAATTGCTGAAGGGGACATGGCTAGATCTTCAACAATATTGTAATTCTTTGCAGCTATTCGCATGTGGATTGAAAGTTGATTTTCGAAGTACACCTTTGGCAGGCGGTTTAATTACTAAATCAGGAATATTTTTCTCGATGTGTAATGGTTTGCAAACATGAGGAGTTGATACTAGAGGCTGAATGGATGATTCAATTTCCTTTCCAGTTAAAATACTCTTAGATCCATAGTCTTGAGATCGTGTTGCCACGATGACATGGGACATCATCAGGATATACGCCAATGAATTGGAAGAATATCCTATCATTTTACTGTCTTGTGATGGAAAATGATTTTTAAGGACAGTTGGTGTGGGAAAACCTTTGAAAAATTTAGATGCCTCGGCACGATGTGGGCACTCTTTGGTGTAGTGATCCTCGTTACAAATAAGACAGGGATAACGAGGTTTCCCTTTTTCATGAGATGGTTTATTTTTTTCTGCTTTCTCTTTTGGAGAATTGTTTTGTTTATTTTTACCCTTCTCTTTCATCTTATTTCCATACGATTTAGTTTTGGTAGTAGATGAGTCTATGGCATGGATTTCGGTAGAAGTTTCCAAAGAAGAGTCTCCTTTGGGTGAATCAAGTTAATTTATAATTGGAGTAGTATATTTGGATTGTTTCTTCTTAATCTTTTATGTATTAACTGTACTGATTACAGCATCTGTGACATGAGAACCAGAAGGAGTTGTAGTTAGTTGACTTGGACAAGGTAAATCAAGAATTTTTTCATACAAAGTACCAGAATCTGTGTAAACAAGGTCTAGATATTGGGCTTGAGCGATGACTTCTTCTTCTGTTACAATGCCTCCTTTAGCTACATCTTCAGTAATCTTAGGGAGTAATGATTTGATAAAAAATTCAGCCAAAATTTGATCCGGGATGAAAGCTTTGACTAAGAGGCGTCTACGTCACCATTCATGGATGTGATATGAAATGTACATAGATGTACTTTGTTTAAGTGAATTCAAAAGTTCCGTGCCATTATCATAACAAACTGGTAACTAAAAATGAGTAAGGAAAGAAGTTGCTAAGGCATTGAAATTTTTGAAAGAACCTTGTGGTAACTCAATGTACCACTTTGCAGCCAAGCCGATCAAAGTTCTTTGAAAAATTCTTAAATGTATGGAATCACCAATCAAAGAATTGGATGCACACCATAGATGATAAGTCATAACATCAAGGGGTATTCTCCTGAGTTTCCTTCAAACTTTGGAATGACACTAGGCAACTTAGTAGGCATAGTCGACCAATATGAAAGATAGTAAATTGGATCATCTGTTAGCCGAGACAAGTCCAGTAAATCTAAAGTTGCAATGAAAGGTAACTTCCTGTTAGGGTATTGCTGAGAGAATTGATAACCCTGACGGAAAATATGAGTACCTGGAGGAGGATATCCAAGAAAACTTGGGATAGCTTGAGTAGTTGGAATTGGTATACCTCCAAGGTATCCAGGGGTAGCCATACCGAGTTGAGGTTGAGTTGGTATTTGATATTTATAACCAGGGTATGGTTGGCTCTGGAAAGTTGGATTTTTTCCCAATTGTCCATATTGTAATTGGCCTTCAAATGGAAAGCTATGAAAAAATTGACCCTGAAAAGGTTTACTTGCCGATGGTTGTCCTTGAATAGTTTGATGTATAAAAGGTTTCCCTTGAACATGTTGACCTACAAAGGGTTTTCCTTGAATAGTTTGACCTATAAAAGGTTGACTTGTTTACGTAGTTGTTGTAATAGGTTTTCCTACAGAATCTTGAGGAATCGACTGAATTCTAGGCCCAATTTGATGGGTAGTAGTCTTAGGGATAGCCTGTGTAACAATTTGCATTGACATTTGAAGGGTCATAGAAATAACGACTTGAGAAAATCCTGGGATATATGTACTTGGTTTTTTAACCGAAGTTTGCACATCATATTGGATAGGAGTACTAGGATTACTCGGACCAGCTTGCTGACTACTTGGCACAGATACCTTTGGGGTAATTGAAGTGCGACTTGAACAGGTTGTTGGACTTGGGTTTAACCAAATTTTCCAACCGGCTAAGCAAGTTGATTATAAGGCACCTGCAATGTAGGTTGCAAATATTGTTGAGTAAACAAAGGGTTCCACATAATATTTATTCCTGGGTAAGGAGTTCCCATTGAGGGTTGTGATGCATAGGGTTGACCATAACCAGTTTGAGGCATTGGAACATAAGTTTGATAATTACTAGGAATATGTTTCCCTACGACCATTGGATAGGTTCCAATAAAAGGTTGTCCTCCCTGAAAAAAATGTGTCCCTTGAAGAGTCTACTGCCCCCGAGGTGCTATATACCCACCTCATGAGATAGCTTAAGGGATATTCCTAGAAAACATATATACATGTTCCATCGTTAAAGGTTGGGTTGTAGACTCAAATAGACTAGTTGACATAGTAGAAGTTTGAGATAAAGGAGATGCTCCTGAAAAAGTTCCAGAAAGTGATTGGTACCCGACAGGAATAGATGGACCACCATACAAAAAGATTTCTGGTGAAGAAGAAAACATAGATGACTCAATAGAGATCTTTCAGAATCCATGTTACTATACTTGGGTAAAGAGTAGAATGGGATTCGGTGTCATGGATGACCATAACTAGAGTTACGTAAAAAATCGATGAATTGGAGATACCAAGGATCTGGTTGAAAGTGACTAAAAGGTAAATCCAAAGGGTATATCGGTTCAATATACCTTAAATCTAAATTTTCTTGACGGAAGGGAATTTCAATTTCTTCTTCTTCATCATATATTTATTCAAAGCTAATAGGGCCAAGAGGAAGATTCTTAGTGATGAGAAGCTTTACACGAGGTGAACGAGGACGACCAGGAGTCGAGGCTATAAGATCTGAAGGTGACTCAAATGAAGCGGAATCAGACTTAGGCTCAGATATTTCAGGTTCATTGAGCTCTATATCTGACAACTCATGAGTGATAGATTCAACTACAATTACTTAAATTTTTCTGGTTGATCTTATTTTGTTTTAGTTATCTGAGGTTGATTAACTTCAAAATTAGGATGTATTACAATAAATGGTTCTCCTTGTTCAGTAGAATTGATTCCTGATGATTGAACCCTTTTAGTTTTGATTTTTTCCAATTGGCTGGGTGTATATTCAGGGGGTTTCCCCTGCATTCTACATGAATGTCTCAGTAATTTAGCCACAGTTAATTTCTTTAACACACGAAATCAAAAAATTTCAAAAGAATCACACCTAAGGCCTCTAAAAAATTAAACAAATTAACATGCACTTAAAAAATATAAGAAACAATCCACACACAAAAAATATGTTTCCACAATAAAATCACTAGTTGGTGATGAAATCCAACCTCATATATATTAATGTGGAAAACTAGCGGTTGGAAGAGTTACCCTAACAACTTGCTTAATGAAACAGCCTAGTGCAAGTAACTCCACTATGCCATCTCGAAGTGAAGACTACCCTCCGGAAATTCCAAGTGAGTCTAGTCAACATCTGCTCCAAGTACAGTGGGACCTTCCCTCCACCGTCACCTTCGGAAAAATCCTAAGGATTATTCCCACTAAGGTTACCAAATGAGACAATTAAACTTGGGGGAGCATTCTGTGGCCCGATATACACACAAGGGCAGAGTATCAAGGTTCAATCCCTTTGAAATATCCTCAACACATTAAATACGAGGTTTACTAACAAGTGAACCCAAGCTCCTAAAAAATGGTTAATCTGAGGTTTACTAACAAGTGAACCCAGGCTCCTAAAAACGGTTAATCTGAGGTTTACCATTTATATTACGTGCACATCTTCTATCTTCACCAATGAAGTAGGTGCGATTACTCCACTAGGTCCGACATGACCTTGTGCTTGACTCTCATAAGAAGAGATTCCCAGAGCACAATTGCAAAAATTGGGTTTTTCCCTACCGTATGATGCTACTTTTTTTTTTCATCTGCTTTGGAAAGTTAATTAATCCCTATTCCAAAGCACTAGTCTCGAGCTACATTGGTGGAATGAGCCCTAGAAAATGTAAAAATATCTAGATCAATTTTATTAAGCGGTGTATTAATTTGGATGTTATTTACGCAGAGGGGTATGGAAATGAAACTCAATGATGTTATGACCGACTCAAAAAATACTCTAAATGCATCAATAATGAAATGCAATTCTTTGTTTCGATGAATTTCTATTTAAGAGAAAGTAGAAGGACTTTTGGATTCAAAGAAGTACAAATTTCCTAAAACATCCCATAAAAATTATTTTTCATCAAGAAAGAAATTTCATTTTTAAGCACGACCAATACAATTTTAGGAGTAAACAATTTTCAATTCTTCAAAAGAAAAAAACAACTAGAAAAACCCTAAAAAAAGTAAAAACTTCAAAAAATCAATGCTCTTAAATAATAATCCTAACTAAGATACCTATGAGTGTCTTTTCATGATTTATTTCAGTTGAAAGAAAAAAATTGTTTTTTCACTTTAACAAGAAGAAATAATTTCATAAAAGACTACTTTTGAGACAAATCATTCTTCGCTAATCTAGAAGTTTTCCTTTTGAAAATGAGCAAGAAACAATCACTCAAACAAGCAAGGCTGAGAAGACACCTCGTAGCTCTAGAGGGATATGACATAAAATCAATGATCTAGGCAGTGGATCTATTCTCCCCAAAAGAGAAATTCATCAAACCAAGGAAAACCCTACCCGAATTTACAAAAAGGATGATCTATCAAAAAGACTCTAAGGTAATTAGGAATAGTTCACAGATATACTCTAAGAGTTGGTATAAGTCAGATTAAACCTCAAGTAATTTGTTATCTGACTCTGAGAGAGAAAATATTTATTTTTTCAAAAATTCTCAGTGGGTGCGCAAGTTGTCAGTACAAATCAATGCACATGCGCATTGAACTAAACTGCAAACTTGCGCAGGTTTGTGCTCTGTTTATCACAAAAAACAATGTACGATAGAGAGATTTTTAAAGAAACAAACTCAAGGCTTTCTAATTCATAGAATATAAAAAGTCATAAACCCAACCGCACTCAGAAAAAGTCAAACTAGAAAAGTTGGAATGCTAAACCAAAAAAATCAAGAGAAAACTAAGCTTGTTCCTCAGTGGAGTCACCAATTTTTTTTCTGGATAAATCCCTGTTGCGGACAAAAGCGATCTCCCTAGTATCCCAACAGATAACTAGAAACAAACAACCATTTGAATACCTCTTTCCCTAAACTATTAGCATTCAGATTATCATAACTTATAAATGAGGAGGTTATTCTCGCACCTTTCAATGGGATGTTTGATGTAGACCTTTCATTTCGTTCCAAAGAAGTCTTTTAATCCTGAGAAGAACCTGCAATCACAAACATTCAAATACTCAAAAGCACCTATAGTATATAATAATAAAAAACACCAGTTTAACTTAATGATCAAGGAGTTTAAGAATTGTCATTGTTTTAATGAATCTAAAAACAAAACAATGAGAAAAAGAGATCCATATGTATTATCAAGAATTATAAAGAGCAATCTTACAACCTGAGACTTGATGTTGTACAAATTTCTCCCGTATTCCTTCACAATCGTGCTCCTTGATTTGACAAGATTTCCTCTCTAGAATGACAAATATAGGTTTATCTTCAATGAAATCTTATACAATGTACAATATCTGAAGTACAAAGTTCCAAAATATACCCCTACTCTTGAAGTTTCAGCTCAATTTATAGGAGAAATTGAGGAGGTTGCAAATCCATCAATAGAGGTATGAGATCCTCTAATGAAGGGATTAGGGTTCCTTTATCCCAAGGTATAATTAGTTCCATGAGTGGAGGGATATAGCTTGAATTGGCGCGACTCAAGAGGCTTTTAGCTGGAAGAATATTCACCCAACTATGCTTCTAGAAGTTACTTTTTTGTGTTTACTTTATTTTACGGGGGTATGCAGGTTTTATGGGCGAAAATTTGAGAGATCACCGCAACTAATAAAAGAAGTATCAACACATGCATAGGAAGTGACCAAAAAAAGCACGCAGAGAACCTTTAAGAGTTTTTAAGAGCCTTTTTCCCAGTCTACAAGACTTTTTTCAGGAATATAAATGTTTTGACTTCTAATGAAGCATGAGTATGGATGGTGATAGATCCATAGTGACAGTCAAATGTCATGGTGACCAAAATGACGTGTAACAATAACATATCTTTGAAATAAGCAACTGAGTGTAAAATAAATAAAGGTGTTGATTTGCATTGTGACTTGTTTTTTAAAACAACAATAAATTGGGTGAAGTATGAGTGGGAGGGGTTATCTAATGTCTCGATGAAGAAATTTTGATTCAATGCACTTGGGGTTTGGGGATCTCCACAAATAACCAAGTGGAATTCTTGGCCTATGGTAAGGGCTAGAAATGGTTCTATTAAAAAATATTCAAAATATATTAGTATTTGGGGATTCAATAATAGATACACCAAGTGGTCAAATTAAGGGAATATCATGTTTGTGATTGAATTTCTATATTGCAAAGGATCCATATTAAAATTGGAAATTTTGGATCCATACAATTCTTCCATGTTAGGCAACACCGTAACTCCAAATGAGATTCCTTAGAAAAAAAAGGAGCCTCTTTGGATCAAGGGATGATACTCTAGCATAATGAAGGATGTTCTTACAAGCCTTTACCATGATCAAATTAATAAAAATTAAGGTTCATAGACAGATGGGTGTCATAAACAAAAATGAAAGGGGAGTGGGCATTCAGGAACCTCGATGGAACATTGACAAACACAATCTTAGAATGGCAATTCATTTGAATCTTGTTGCAGTTGTTTGGCTATTACATCTTATCAAAGGTTACATAACATTCATTCCCCACTTGAATGATATAACATGATAATCCCAGGGGTGAGGAGAGGTGGAGGCTTCGAAGCACCCCTCATTATTGCATTGAGGAAAGGTGGATAGTGGTTTTGATTTAGGAATTAAGCTCAGCATGCTTGAATAACACCATAGCTATGGAAGAGATCTCACTCCATAGCTACAAATGCATAGGTCAAGGACTAATGCACATGAACATTAATGAGGGAGGAAAGTTGTTCACAAAGTCATTAATGAGCATGTTGAGAAGAATCGATGCCATGTAATTGATTGCTACATAGTTCGCATCATGAAGAATCGAAAAGTTTTACTTTAACAACAAATTGTGAGTGAATGCATTGAACAAGTTAGAATGGAATTCAAACCAGAGACGGAAGCCATAAAACAACGGATTGACAAATTTATAGAAGATGTTCAAATATTAATATATCAGCCATGAAGGGTTGTGTTTTTAGAATGGCTTGTATTTTTTATATTGGAAGAATATAAGATAAATTATATCAGTGAAGCAAAAAGACTACATATGCAGATTATATTATCTATTTTCAATTCCATTTTTTTCATTTTCTTTAATAATATCATAATCATTTTTCTTCAAAACAATAAATTATTATTTATTTATCTAATTATTTATTAAAATACAAAATTTAAATTTAAATATATTAATTAAATAAATAACACAATATTTTATTTATCATCAATTTTACAATATATTAATATATTATATAAATAATATTACTGATATATTAAAATTTAAGAAATTAAAAATCTTTACAATCAATTAAAACACAAAAAAAAAACATTATATATATATATATATATATATATATATAAATATTATATTATATAATATCTTCATCTCAATTAATTTTGGGATAAAAAACACCCACGAAATCACATTTCTATTTTTACCTTTTTCGATTTGCATTTAGTAATTGAACATTGTTAGAGTTGTCATTTTTATTCAATATTGGAATTTACTATGCAATAAAGTTATATGGTTTGGCTGCTTTAGAGTTTTGCAACATTTGCACATGAATATTATGCTTCTTATCCTTTTATTTTTATGCATTGGAGATGTTACAAAAACATTTGAAGTAGTATCACTATTTTACATTTTGACTCTTTATTTTATGTATATATATTTTTAGTCATTTTTTTCTAAATTCTAGCAAACATTTGTTGGAATTGCAAATTTAAATTATATGTTCTACACAATCCAAAAACTTTCAAGATATAATCTCAATCAACACATTCACAAATAAAATTTAAACAATAAAAAAATTACACATGTTATCTTGTAAAGTGTGCAGAGAAATTACATGTTATCTCTGTAAAGTGTGATGAGAAATTACATTTCTTGAAATGCAATTTTGTTTTATAAACAACTCTTTCTATATATATTACCATTAAGTTTATTATTGTAGTTCACTAGATTTTTCATTGTAATATGCTTTTCCAGCGACCCCCTTTGTTTCCAATTGTAAAGTCATCACATGTGGCTCAACAAAGCATTTATTCTCTAATGACGGTCAATGGGATTTGATTTGCTAACCTAGAGTCCACTAACCAGGTTTCGGATAATTCCTGAAACCATGTCTAAAGGGTTTTTGATGAGTTACACTATTCCATAGTAGCTGCGAGTCTAAGATGCATCAACCATATGGTCTTAGGTTAACATGTTCCTTTTCAATCTGTGGAAACTTTAGCAAGGCTTCAGGGCTTAATTACCTTATCCATATTTGTATTAAGGCCATATATAGGCCTTCTAATCATCTCCAGAGTGGTCAGGCGTCCTGATAATTTATCAGCGGAAGCTTCACAGGAAATCCCCCTTCATGGATTTTTGAACACTGGGTACTTAAAAGATATTATAAGCTCTCATTCATTCATGTCTCATATGTTGTGACATTGACATTTCTCCATTCTCCGGCATGTTATAAATGCAAATTATGGAAATATGCAGATTATGGCCAAACTTGCACGCATTATTTTCCTCGTATTCGTTAAGCTACACATCTAAGGACGGAGCCATCAAATATGCCTTCCAAGAAAGATTTCGAATATGTCTTCCATGAAAGGTTTCTTGCTCAAATGAGTATTCTATATAATGTTAATATAGATTCTTCACTTCCATAACATGTAATCTTCTTTTGGAATTTAATTCCAACTTCCATGTATAGTAGAAGGATGGTGAGCTTAAATTCTGATGGGAGAGGTAAAAGACGGTGGCAACAATCTCCAATTTCTAAATTCATGTAGCCTCCTGCATTCAAATTTTTGCAACCACATAACCTCCGCACTTAAACCTTCACCCACCGCAATGAATTCTCCAGCAACCATTTGTTTTTGAATTAAACTCCTCCAACACCATTCCGGCAGCATCCAAACTTGAGCAGCGAAGGGTGAAGGCAACCCACCAGAGGAGGTGATGTCACCTTCCTCCGGACCAATGAAAAGAATTCCGTGGGGCAAAGAGACAACCTCTTGCATAATTTTTGAAGCCCACGGAATATGGAGTGAATGCATAAAGTTTTTTATTTTTATTTTTTTTAATGTTTTTATTTGCCATGACTTATTTTTGTTTTAAACACAGGTTATAAATACTTCATAATATATATTGTAAATATAAAATATTTACAATATATATGAATATTGTAATGATTGACTTTATATATATGCATATGCCATGTGCATTGTGAAATGTAAGAGAGAGAGCCCAAAGGCTGAAAAAAGACTGTGTGTAATTTTTTTTTGCCAAAGAGCATTAATACTGAAAAACTATGTGTGTAGTAATGACAGCAAAGAAAAAGACAAAGAGCATTGTGTGCGTAGTAGTGAATAGAAAAATACAGAGAGACAGAGAGAAAAATTTGAACAGCACTGCGTGTGTAGCAGTCAACAAAGTCATTTTTTGTGTGAATCCAGAACGCTGCAGTCTTGAAGATCTTCATTATGTAATAGATTTCGTTTTAATGAAATAGAAGTGTTTTGTCTCACATCTCTGTCCACAATTTTTTATTAAATCTATGTGTTGAGTTGAGGAATTTTCATTTCCTCCGTGTGTTCGAAATTATCATAAATTTCCAACATGGTATCGGAGCTAGTCTAGGCGCTTAGTGAACGAAGCATAGATCGCTCTTCACTGCAGAAGCTGTAAGAAGGTTGTTGAAGCAGATTTCTCCAGCATAGAGAAATCTTCTGTTTGTTTACACATTCAAAAGATTTTGATTGTTTCATTTGTTTTTTAACACAGTAAAGAAAACTATTGTGTTTGCATAGTTATGATGGCAGCAGCAGGCACCAGCCTGACGAATCCCCAACTTCCATAATTTAACGGGAAGAACCATGAATATTTGGAAATCACGATGAGAGCCCTATTTGTTTCACAGGACATATGGGAGCTAGTTGAGAATGGCTACCTAGAACCAGCAGACGCAACAATGGTGGCTAATTTGACAACAACAGAAAGAGACTTGTTAAGAGATAATAGGAAGAAGGACTCCAAAGCCCTCGTCTATCTCTTTCAATTAGTGCATGAGAGTATTTTCCCAAGGATTGCAGTAGCAAAAAATTCTAAGAAGGCATGGGATATTCTCAAAACAACCTATCAAGGCATGGAGAAGGTGAAGAAAAAAAAGCTGCAAATGTTGAGGAGAGATTTTGAAACTCTCTGTATGAAAGATTATGAAACTATAGACTCATTCTTCACTCATGTTATTGGATTTGTTACCCAGATAAGGTCTCATGGAGAGACACTTGAAAAAATAATAATAGAAGAGAAAATCTTGAGAATTCTACCCTCAATATTTGGTGCCATAGTAGTGGCAATAGAAGAGACAAAGGATCTCTCACTATTTACAGTCGATGAGCTTAGTGCATCCCTGATGTCTCATGAACATAGACTGAACAGAGGAAAATATTCCTCATTGGAACAAGCTTTCAAGACTCAAATGCCTTTTGGCCAAAGAAGAGGGAGAGGAAGATCAAACAATCGAGGAAGAGGAAGAAACCCACAGAGAGGTAGAAGAAACAACCCTGCAAGCACGAGTGGAAGGGGCGCAATTAGAACCAGAATGAAGGCTCAATCCAACATCAAGCTCATGGAAAAAGGTATGATAATCTCAAGTCCAATGTCATTATTGCAAGAAATATGGGCACTATGCCAATGAATGTAGGAAAAATCAAAATGACATGAATAATAGGCAGAATGCTAATTTTACAAAAGAAGAAAATAACTAGAAGAATGTGATGTAGCACAAGGTAGACATAATGATATATGGTTCTTAGACTTAGGTTGTAGTAACCACATGACTAGAAACATAGCAATGTTTTCCAATCTAGATGAAAAGTTTAAATTTGAAGTAACAATAGGGACTAATAGTAAGGTCTCTGTCATGGGAAAAGGAAGAGTAAGTATCCTGACAAGAAAAGGAGAACAGAAGTCTGTGCCAAATGTATATTATGTACCTGGCTTGAAATTTAATCTTTTGAGCATTGGACAACTCAAAAATAAGGGTTACAATTTATTCTTTAAATGTGATGTGTGAAAAATCAGGGACATACCTCCAAGCAAGAAAGTCATTGCAGAGGTGCAGATGACAAGCAATAGGATGTTTCCTCTCAAGCTCAGAACAGACTTGAAGGAAAGAGGAAATGTAGCAGCTGTAACACAAGAGGTCTTTGAAGAGGAAGTGAAAGATGAAAACTGGTTATGGCACTTTAGATTTGGACATCTCAATTTCAGAGGCCTGAAATTGTTGCACAGAAAGGGAATGGTAAAAGGATTACCACTGATTGAGAAACCGGACAACCTTTGTGAAGGCTACATCTTGGGCAAACAACACAGAGAAAGCTTTACAGTAGGGAAGAGTATAAGGGAAAAGACACCCTTTAGAGATTTTCCACTCAGATTTGTGTGGACCAATGCAAACACCATCTTTGGCTGCCAACAAATATGTTTTGACATTCATAGATGATTACACCAGAAAGACATGAGTGTATTTCTTGAAACATAAGAGTGAAGTGTTTGAACAGTTCTGCCACTTCAAAGCTCTTGGTGAGAAGCAGAGTGGGCACTACATTAAGGTGCTAAGAACTGACAGAGGTGTAGAATACATCTCCAAATATTTCCTACATTTATGTAGGGAGAATGGCATATATAAGCAGTTTACCACAAGGTACACACCACAACAAAACGGTGTTGTAGAAAGAAAGAATAGGACCATCATGGACATGGTTAGAATTATGTTGAAGGCAAAACATTTGATAAATGAGTATTGGGTTGAAGCTGTAAATTGTGCAGCTTATATCTTGAATAGATTCCCAACCAAAGCTATCATGAACAGAGTTCCAGAAGAAGCATGGAGTGGAAAAAAGTGGTTTTTCACTCACATGAATTTTTTTGGATTTGTGGCTTATGCACATGTCCCATATCAGTTGAGAAAGAAGCTTAACAGGAGGGGGGAGAAGTGTATCTTTGTTGGATACAGTGATGAGTCCAAGGCATACAAACTCTATAATCCATCCACCAAGAAAGTAATAATAAACAAATATGTGCAGTGTATTGAAGAAGAAGCTTGGGATGGAAGCTTAGAGAAAACAGTGAATGTGAAGACATGTGTGTATCACGAAGAACAAGAGGAAGATACAACAACAAATAATCCCTCCTTGGTGGCTCCTCCACCACCACCACAATCACAAACCACACCAAAATTTGGAAATAGAACATCCTTGAAAAATCAAGGAAGTGCTTCTTCAAGCACACCACAAGGAACTAAAACTCCCTTGAGTTCAAGTGGAACTCCAAGTACACCAAGAAGACCAGGATTCATAAATCTAGGTGAGATTTATGAGCAAGGATAGGTAAATGATAATGCTGGTCTGAAATCTTTATTTGCTTTGTATTGTCATGTTGATGACCCAATTCATTTTGAAGAAGTTGTAAAAGAATAAAAATGGATTGAAGCAATGAACGAATAGATTGGTGCAATAGAAAAGAGTAATACATGGGAGTTAGTGGACCTCCTGAAAGGTAAAGAAGTCATTGGAGTAAAATGGGTCTATAAGACCAAGAGAAATGCTGAAGGCAAGATTGAAAGGCACAAAGCAAGACTTGTTGTCAAAGGCTACAAGCAACAACAAGGAAGAGATTATGAAGAAACCTTTGCACCAATTGTAAGGATGGAAACAGTGAGAAAAATGTTGTCCATAGCAGCACAACAAAAATGGAAGGTTTATCAAATGGATGTGAAATCTACATTCCTGAATGGAGTCTTGAAAGATGAGGTATATGTTGAACAACCTCCAGGCTATGAGATTGAAGGCCAAGAGCACAAAGTATGCAAGTTGTAGAAATCTCTTTATGGGTTGAAACAAGCACTAAGAGCGTGGTACAACAGGATAAATGCTTACCTGACTGAAAATGTATTTGAGAAATGTGATGGAGAACCCACACTCTACATAAAATAAAATCATGGTAATATTCTTATTGTTTTTTTATATGTAGATCATTTAATCTTTACTGTCAATGAAGTTTCTCTCATTGCTGATTTTAAAGCAATCATGAAGAGTGAATTTGAAATGACTGATTTGGGTTTTCTGAGATATTTTCTTGGAATAGAATTAGAGAAAAATGAAAATGGGATTTTTATTTCCCAAGAAAAATATATTGAAAAAGTGTTGAAAAGATTCAACATGTAGAACAACAAGGCAGTTGTAACTCCAACTGTCATGGGTTAAAATTGAGCAAAGAAGATCACAACAAGTATGTTGATATGAAATTTTATAAAAGCATAGTTGGAAGCCTTATGTATTTAACTGCAACTAGGCCGTATATTATGTATGCTGTAATTTTAATTTCGAGGTTCATGGAAACACCAAAAGAGACTCATTGGCAGGCAGCCAAGAGGATTCTAAGGTATGTGAATGGAACGAAGGGGTATGGTATTTTATACTCCTCATCTGAAAATTTTAAATTGATTGGTTACACTGACAGTGAATGGGTTGGAAGTGCAGATGACAGGAAGAGCACATCTTGATATGTGTTCATTTGGGATCGGGAGCCATTTCATGGGCTTCCAAGAAGCAACCAATAGTTGCTTTATCAACAACAGAGGTAGAATATGTGGCAGCAACAACAGCAGCATGCCAAGCAATATGGATGAGAAGAATGCTCAGAGATTTATGTCATGAATAAGACAAAGGAACAACAATTGATTGTGATAATAGTTCAATGATAGCTTTATTAAAGAATTTCGTCTTCCATAAGAGAACAAAGCATATTGATGCAAAATTTCATTTTATAAGAGAACTGGTTAATAATGGTGAGATTGTTTTATAACATTGCACGACAGAGGAACAATTTGATGATATCCTCATAAATCCATTAACGCAGAAGAGTTTTAACTATCTCAGGAAATGTCTGGGCATGAAAGAGAACAACAGTTGTAATTAAGGGGGAGTGTTGGAATTTAATTCCAACTGCCACGTAGAGTAGAAAGACGACGAGCTTAAATTCTGATGGGAGAGGTAAAAGACGTGGCAACAATCTCCAGTTTTTGAACTCACGCAACCTCCTACATTCAAATTTCTGCAACCATGCAACCTCTACACTTAAACATTCACCCACAACAATGAATTCTCCAACAACCATTTTTTTTTGAATTAAACTCCTCCAGCACCATTCCGACGGCATCCAAACTTAAGCAGTGAAGGGTGAAGGCAACCCACCGGAGGAGGTGATGTCACCTTCCTCCAGACCAATGAAAAGAATTCCGTGGGGCAAAGAGACAACCTCTTGCATAATTTTTGAAGCCCACGAAATATGGAGCGAATGCATAAAGTTTTTTTATTTTTATTTTATTTTAATTTTTTTATTTGCCATGAGTTTTTTTTGTATTAAACACAAGTTATAAATAGTTCATAATATATATTGTAAATATAAAATATTTACAATATATATGAATATTTTAATGATTGACTTTATATATATGCATATGCTGTGTGCATTGTGAAATGTAAGAGAGAGAGCTCGAAGGCTAAAAAAAGACTGTGTAATTTTTTTTTGCCGAAGAGCAGTAAGACTGAAAAATTGTGTGTGTAGCAGTGACGACAAAGAAAAAGAAAGAGAGCACTGTGTGCGTAACAGTGAATAGAAAAAGATAGAGAGATAGAGAGCAGCATTTGAACATCACTACGTGTGTAGCAATCAGCCAAGTCATTTTTTTGTGAATCCAGAACGCTGCAGTTCTGAAGATCTTCATTTTGTAATAGATTTCATTTTAATGAAATAAAAGTGTTTTGTCTCACATCTCTGTCCACAATTTGTTATTAAATCTCTGTGTTGAGTTGAGGAATTTTTATTTCCTCTATGTTCAAAATTATCAGAAATTTCCAACACTTCTAATTCATCTAGGCTCATGTTTTAGAGATCTGATTCCCATCCATGTAGGTTTAGAGTCCAGATAGCTTTTTTTGAAGCTACAAACAACACAATTAGAATCCAGATTACCACTTGGTAAGTGAATTTCTATTTTTAGGTAAATCTCTAGTTTTTGCATTAAGCAAATATCAAAGACCATGCACTTAGTTTTGAGTTATTGTTTTTTCATTCATCTTATTCTTTCTAAAATATAGTGATAAAATAAATCGATATTCAATAAACAAAATAAAAAAATCTTTTATTCAATAAACAAAATAAAAAAATTATTTTAGCCAAATGGTTAATATTTTCCTTCTTACGATAAATAATCTTCCATACTTTCTAATCAATCTCAACTAACTAGAATAACCAACCAAAATCCAAATTACCCACAGCCAAATATTTCCATTAAACCATATGTTGAATCTTGAAACTCATGATTACATCTATTTAAGCTTTTGTTTTTTCTTATTTAATTCTTAAAAATAGAATAAACTACTAAAATATTGAACTTTTTGAAGCTAATTTTGACATTCAGTTTTACATGGATTGTAGATTTCTCAAAAAAAATATGGAATGAACAATGACTAGAAATAAGCAAAATTTTAGGTTTTCGGAATATGTCATAAGTAAAATTTTCAAGTTTTTGGAACATTCTAAAATTTATTATGATTATGTACGTAAAATTTATATATGGCAAGTCTTCGTTGAGAAGTGCGATTGTAATAACTATTAATATATACATGCTACAAGATATATTTTTTTCCACAAGAGATTTTTAGGATCTTTTACCAGGTAGATCCGCTGCATCCAATCGCGGTGGAAATCTTCATACTGGGTTATTTTCATACATTTTAAAGTCATAAAAACAATTTCATTTTTATCTGAGACAATATTCTCAGTTCCACACACATGTTCCATAATCATGGAAGTTACAGCACCAATCATATTTTTAGTTGGTGTGCCATCAGGATGAAAGATGATATCTCTATTTTCATCTTTCAATATTTCTTCTTCCATCTTTTTAGTCAAAGCTGGAGATGACTCTAATTCCTACCATCTTTCCAATATGCCAGTGAAGAATTGGATAATAGTTTTACATGCTTTAACTTCATACTTCCCTGCAACACACATCAATTTATATTCAACCATCATTTGATCAATCATTTGTCTGATCTGCCCCATACTAAGATTATCAATATTCCATTCTTTATGGCTATTGGGATAAAACATATGGGTTGGTGGAAGATTACCCATGCCACTGAGATCTGGAGCAGGATATCTGGTAAATTGACTTTCTAATGGTTCATATACAGGAAGGACTTGTGTCTCTGGCTCAGGTTCTTTGAACAGAGAGGAAATGGTGATCTTTTCTCCTTAAGGACTTTGAGGAGCTTTTTCTTCTAAAGACTTTTGAGAGGATTGTCCAACTTCTTTTGGAAAGAGATGGGGAAACTTGTCAATATTATTGATAGGGTTCTGAATATGTGCACTCTTTCTCCTATGCAGATAAGCGGTTGGAACAGGTCTGTCTGGCTTAGAGGGGTTAAGCTTATCAAACTTATCAGATAGATTTGATATGAGACCTCTGGTAGAATAGGCTTCATTCACTATTCTATTCTCAACTTCAATTCTACTTAAAGATTCTCTAGAATATGACTTAACTAAATAAGAATCAAACTGTACATTGTTCAAAGCACTATTTACATCATTAACTGAGACTTGAACTCTGTCAAGCTTTTCCTTTACAAAGAATGTCTTGGCAACATTTCTTCCTAAGCCTGTGATAGTTGTATTTGTCCAGTTTAGTTGTTCATTGGCTTTTTGTATTCTTCCATCAATGCCAAGTGCATTATCATCCTTTAATACTTAGGGAATGGCTTTGGCAGTGTTTTGTGCTTCTCCTAGGATGATGCCTTCGAAAGGAGGGAAAGTAGTAGTTGTCTCAACTCTACTACCATCAAGAGCTGACCATGAATGCTAAGAAGAGGAAGATGTTGTAGCATCAGTCATCAAAACATTATCAGATTGTTTCTTCCTTTTCCATGAATAGAAAGATATCCAACTATTATTTCGTTCCATATAATCTTTCCATTCCTCTGACAATCTGAGTTTTTCTTCACATGAGTGAGTGAGACCAAATGAATCGGCCTCAGGATGAGTATAAATATCCCAGTTGAGCATTTGTTTCATCCACTGGGTCTCAAATTTGTGCTTCTTGCACCCATCCATGATTATGAAGAATTTATGCATCTCCATGACTGAAGGTTTTTTACAGTCATCTGATAGATCCTTGAATCTTGATTCAGGGATCAGATCATTCATTTGTTCTAAATACCCAAGACCATATTTTGGCATATTGGGTCGTCTCATCCTGCTAAACATCTCTGTCAATCTGGGGTCTTCATTCTCAAGGATGGTAGTTCATGCATCATAAGAACATGGTCTGACTCATGAGGGAATGGAATGTCAGAATATTTAGGATTGGGACAAGGATTTACAAAAGTGGAAGCTGGGGCTTCTCCTGTCCTAAAATGATGATTTTCATGAATAACCAGATATGCAAGACTACTGAGATTGACCAGGCTTTTAAATTCTGGGCATGACACTTCAAGGGAATTGAAATTTATAAGCTGAGCAAATTCAAACAAAGACAAATGTTTACAGGAACTAGAAACAATACTAGAACAATCTATATCTACAATTTCTGGATTTTTGTACAAGGGGGACTTCTTGCAGGCTTCTTCAATCCTTCATCTGTCAATGGTAGATCTTCTTGGAAAGGACAGAGTGGCTAAGGATTGATCTTCACGGATGTTGGCAGAAGTGATACATCTGGCAGAGATGGGCTTGGGGTTAGGAATGACCCAATGTTTTGGGAAGTTCAGATCTTCCCATTTGATAGCTTGATGTTCCACCTTTTTATTTTTGGAGTCGGTGAGAACAACAACACTTGTTTTTGAATCTCTGTTGGGTGCATGGAGGACAACCGCATAAAGGGTGTTTGTGTGTCTAAAACAACCTCTGGTCTATATGGTGATATTATTTATTTTATTCTACATATCAAACCCTGAAGTTTGTATTTTAAGTTGTAATATCTTATCTATGGTTTCATCAAATACATAGATAGGGGAGTTAGGATAGCAATCAAACCAAACAGGACCATTGGACAATGGGGCTACAATCCCTCCAATAATTAAATCAGTATATTTGTTATGTGTGAGATCTCTCACAGTGGCTAAGACATAGGTATCTAATCCTTGATGTGTGAGAGCACCGATTCCAACTCTAATACAACCCAGATGCAAATATTTTGTATCTAACTTTCTATCTTCTGCCTAAAGCTGCTTGGGGTCAAGAAGGGGTATGGACTGTACACAATCTAAATTCTCTTGGATTGAACTTATTGAATCCTTAATGGATATTCTAGTGGCCGCTTAAAGGTTAAAGGCTGATATATCAGCATAGACTTCAGAAGCGGAAATTCTTGGGAGTTTTGAAAAGTTAAATGTCAAATTTTAAAATTTGATTTTAATTTCAAAGTCATTTGGTTTTCAAAAATAATATTAAAAAAACCTATCTATAATATAAAAATTGATAAATATATATTTTTGAGGAATGATATATTGGTTTAACATTATTTTATTATGCAAGGCTTTGCTTTACTTTTTTTATTTAGGGCATAGGGTATTAAAGAATAAAATAACTTAAGAAATTCTTGAAATGGCAAAAATACTTCATAATAATGTAGGTTTCTTTAAGAGGTTAGAAAATTTAAAAAAACACCTTAAAAATTCTAAGTCTTAAGGTTTCTTTAAAGGGACTGGTGAAAGAATCCAACATATGTGTAGAGTAATAGGTATTATTTTTTTTATAAATTTATAGCTTTTCTATTATTGATATAAGAGGTACTCTACAACCCTGGATGCAGGTGTTATATAGTCTCGATGGGCTACATGGGGTGGCCATGTGGCTCACCACACGACACACCCATGTGCCATGGCCAGGGGATACCCGAAGCCTTAATTTCTCGCGTGGGCTGGGATTTAAAGTCACATGCGCCACCCTTCCCTTGACATACTCAGCGTCATGTTTACTTACTCCTTCCTACGCTATGAGGTTTTCCGTTCCCGCTCCTCCTTTAGCTCTTCAACCTACTATGCTTGCCTTCCCTGTGCTTGTGTGGCTTCGGCCCCCCTCGGCTCTGGCTAGAAGCCTCTGGGTGCCGTCTTCTGTATCGACTCTGCAACAATTCTGCACCTTACCTAGGATCACTAAGTTGCCACGGAGCCATCGACAGTGTTGCAGGTGAGCGGGGGGAAGGGGCTTCCCTGCGCAGCCCCCTCTGCCACATGCTCTCCACACGGACTTGAATCTTCCTGTCGACTGGGATATGGCAGACTTGTCGCCATCCATCCTTGCTTCAGCCTCGCCTCCTGCTGTGTTTTCCAACCCTTTGGCTCCTCCCGCGCAACTCTCTGATTCGTATGCTCCGCCCTCCTCCTCTCGTTGCAAGAAGAGGGCTCATAAATCCACCATTTCTTCTGAGCCCACCTTCCTCCCATGCAAACTTAAAGCCCTCCTGTGCAGCCTGCTTCTAGCTCTAATTTAGATGACAATGATTTTGAACCAGCTGCGGAGAAGTGACTCCTGGGGTTGAGCCATTCAGGCACCCCCTCGAAGAAAGATGACCACAATGTGATGGCCTCTTTGGACAATCCAGGCTTCTTTTAGGATATCGCCTCTACGGACTCGCCGGAGGAGCGCCTTGGTCTTCCTTCTTCTTCGCATGAACCTCTTGAGGACGCGAACCAAGGCCTGGACACTCTGGATTATGGATATATCTGCCACATTCTCGAAGAATCACCTCCCCCCAGCGACTCGCATGAAGGTTCTCCATAAAGTTCACTCTTCAAATTTCTCTGTTTATTGGTTTATCTGCTATCTTTATTTAGCTCTGTTTATCTCTTTTTGTACTGCTACTAAGGCTGGTTTCCCGCTATGGGCAGCATATTATGGTTGGATTTTCAAGGTTGGTTTCAACTCTAGGGTCAGTCTAGTTTTGGACAGTAGCGTTTTTCCTATTTCCTCCGTCATGGATTCATCCATTTCCGAGGATGAGAATTGTAACTCTGGTTTGACTATTTAATAGATATAGTTTTACTTAGAAAAAAAAAATAGGTGCTCTATAAAAGAATGTTATAGTGGTGTAAATTCTTGTAAACATTCACATGTAGTCTTAATTAAAAAATAACAAAAAGTTAAAACTGATATAAATCCCAGTATAAGGGAGATGGTGTAGTGCCCTTAAATGATTACAAACATTTAAATATTGACTCAATTAATAATAAAAATTTCAAAATAATAAAATTTTGTAATTTTGTTTTTAGTAAAATCTCTAACAACTATTTGGATAAAAGAAAATCACAATATACATATCACATTAAAACATATAACATATAAATAGTAGTCATAAATTAAGATCAATTTTACCATATAAATTAAAATAATAATTAGGTAAATATGTTAGATCTGAGACTTTTGTGATCCATAAATTAGATAAATGTCTTTTCAGATTAACTATATTTAAATTTAATTATTAAACACATGAAAAATTAATACTTACCACATAACAAGATTCTTAACAATTGATATTCATCTCCACTTTACCGTGGATATTATTAGCATTAAATGGCCTTTCTTACAATACCATGGTGAATACAATGAATTATAATTACTACATGCCAAAAAACTATAACTCATTTCACAATCAAAATATTTTATAAAAACAGGAATCTTTAAATAAAAGTATTAATAAGTGTTGGAGAAAATGAGCTTTATGGATCCTAGATCTTAGAGTCTAGGGTTCCCTAACCGCGACATCATCTAGGAAGGGGTTTCTATGTTTTTCTGTTTGTGAACAAACTAGAAAGAGATTTGATTTTCACATCACGACCATATTATCTCCCCATGGACTCTGGATTTGAATACAAATTCTGAAATTACTTCTGTATTTGAAATCACTTCTAAATGGGGACTTGGTGCACTAAAATAGATTGGAAATATGTTGGGTTGAGGTGTGGAGCGAGATCTTTGTTTCAGCTAGAGTGTCATTCATCTTGCAAATAACTCATCATTTCATTCTAAGACTAAACATATACAACTCAAGTACCATTTCATACCGTTAGTGTTGGAAGATGGATAGTTGAAGCTGGAAAATATACACACTAG
Source organism: Pinus albicaulis (assembly GCA_034641835.2). Classification (NCBI taxonomy): domain Eukaryota; kingdom Viridiplantae; phylum Streptophyta; class Pinopsida; order Pinales; family Pinaceae; genus Pinus; species Pinus albicaulis. The sequence goes on from CM076569.1 coordinate 509,571,724, forward strand.
CCAAAATCCTGCAGATATGTTAACAAAAGTTGTAACCAGGGAGAAGCTTAGATTCCACTCAATTTTAATTGATATTCAAGTATGATGATGAAGATGAAAAATAACAAGGTCCAAAGTGGAGCCATTTTCCAACAAATGAAGCAGCGATGGAGTTGCTACAATCAATCTCCAAGTCAAAGATTGTTGGGGTGTGGAGCATGATTAATCTTCCTGCTTCAAATATCTTTGTTTCGACCATATGTATACCCTAGGAGGACTATATACCCCTTGTAAAATATTGTAATTTCTTAGTCAATCTATGTCGTTCATTAGGCAGATGATCTAATGGTATATTCTCAGTGAGAAAGAGATAGCAGACAGTGTGAGAGAGAAGAAGAAATTAGTGGATATGTTGTAGATTGTGTATCTTCATTTTGTTGGATAATATAAAAGGAAGGACTGGTTGTTTCTCCGTGGTTGTAGCCCAAATTGGATGAACTAGATATATCTGCGTCTCTCTTGTTTTATCTATTTTTTGTGATTTTGTTTCTACAAATTTTATGTGTTACAATGCTCTGTAACACATGTGTTCAACTATGATTCTTTTGTGTTCCTTCAAAAAAAATAGCTATAATGAAAATATGAGTAAATATACATATTTATTAGATTTAATTAAAATCATTACAAAACATTCATAACATCAGTTTCACCATGCAATATCTATGTTTTATATCAACTCTTATAGAAAAGATAAATTATTTTGCCAAAAAAGATGTTATAATGTCATGTTTAACATTTTGACTTGGTCAAAATAAAATAAATAATTACTAATTATAATTATGATTATGATTATGATTATAACTATAACTATAATTATCAATAAAACATTTTCACTAGATGAAATTATATAAAGCTAAAAATAAAATAAAGTAAGATTTTAATTACAAATATAATTATAAATTAATTATAAATATACTTATATTAGATTGAAAATCTAGCTTAACTCAAGATCTAACAAGCACCCATAAGAATCAAATCTCTTTTGATGCAAACATCTTTTAGAGGAAAAAGAGATTTGATATCTCTCAATGCTTGAGAACTAGGTATGAGAATCCATGACCTCTCCCCATTGTAAAACATGTGAATAAGATTAAATAAGATTAACCCATGAAAGCCATGGAAATAGAAAAACCCTAATTCTTTTAGAGTTAGATTGAATCCCAAACAACAAAACCACACATCTCATATATATATGATGTGTGGTTTTGTTGTTGTCTGTGATCCTTTAGACTTGTCCTATAACTTGTAGCTTGTGGTTTAAGGAACAACAACCCATAACCATTACTATAAAAAAAAAAAAAAAAATTAAATTAAAAAACCAAATCTTTAAAAAATAAAATTAAAAATAACATAAGGATTAAAATGAAAAGAAACCACAATAACATTTATTTGAAACTTCTATGCACACCAGGAATGGATTAAACTTAATCTTGGACTTAACCACCCGACTTACTTATAACACAGCGATGTCTATATCCTCTTGGACGTCCTCATTCATTCCATTGCACCTGCTTTTTTGCACATAAACTATCCACTGTTCCACTATTTGAAGGATATCATCGCTAAGCTCTCCAAATTTGCTCTCAGCTTCGACTTTTCTTCCAAAGAAAACAAACCAGGTTTCCCGGAGCTCGATCCTTCGTCTTTAAATTCCCGCTTCTGATCTACTTCTTGTTCTCTCTTCAATCTCTTGAAGCTCTGTAACTGCTATAGCTTTCCAGATCTGCTTTTTCTGAGTATAACGATTCGGCTGCCTCGCGTTTCGTGATGGGTGCTGATTCCTGCTGTTCGTTGCTGGAATTAATTTCATGTTCCAAGCCTTTTTGTTTCAGCCTCACCTGTGTAAGCAGCCACTCGACTTCTTTCTGCCCTTTCTCAAGTTCTGCCCAGATCTCCTGCAATTTTTTATCGTCAAGGGTATCTAGTTTGATTCTAATTTGGTTCAGACGGGTGAAATCCACTCGAGAGTCTTCCATATTAGTGTTTTATAATGGAAGCCCGAGAGGATTTTAGCTTTTCTGGCGAGGAAACTTGCGAGATTGGATCTGAATTTTCCCAGGGGCTGAATAATGAGTGGGTCTAGTAGCTCAGGATGGTATTACTTACCTTTGTGGATTGATATCCTTATCATCTCCCCAATGTTTAAATAGTGAGCGACTTAGGCCAAAGATAGAGAAGGTCCACATTATTTGGCGTGTAATGCCGACTTTGTGACTTTTTATTTTTTATTTTTAATATTGCAATGTTTTTTTCATAAATTTAACTTAATTACATTATTTCCTTGGTAATTAGGGGACTTCGTAACTCTTTTATTTTTTATTTTAAATATCAAAATGATTTTTAGTTTTTTTTAATTAAGGAAATAATTAGATTTCATCTTTAATCATATATATATATATATATATATATATATATATATATATATATATATTTAAAAATTGAAATTTATCTTAAAATAGTTATATTTTTTCTCTTATTTTAATTATAGAAAAAGTGTTTTATAAAGAAAAGATCGCCTTTGCTCTTTGGTCTTCTGTCCATATCCAATTATAAAAATGTGTTTATGAGAGTGTTTTTTTTAGTTTTTTCATCAATTGTTGTTTACATCATTTGTATTTGTGCAAGACTAGTTTGATATAGGCTTTGCAACGTGAAGCAAAGGCAAGGTGAGCAGATACACAAAGAATGCAACGAAGATGCAAATATTGCCAAAATACGTGTTAAATCAGTCTTTCAACGACAGTTGTGATTCATTAATGGTCATATGGATACCTATTTTGGATTGGATTCTAAATTCATATACTGTTGTTCTAAAGTACTATCCCATATTTTCTTCATAAGAAAAAAACCACTGGTATATATTAATGATAAAACCAATACATAGATGTCGATCATATGAGGTCATCATAGTGTCTATCCATCTGTATCAAAATACATAGATACATCATCCGAAATGAAGTGTACATTCGGTTGATGTAGCCATGCATATTAAAAAGTTAGAACTGTTTCTAATATCACAAAGAGAACTTCATGAGAATAGCTAAACACTACTATCAAAACATCAAAATGAATATAAAGTCTGTAGGGACCTGTAATGTCACATCCAAAAAGAGAACACCTCATATGACCAACCTATCATTTTCATGGAGAATCTATGGTCCCCATTTCACAAATAGTCCATCCAAATAGTGGAAATAATTTATGGTACCTTATTCATCATTGAGACCAACTTTAGATAGAGTATCTGCAGCAGTATTAACTTCCAAGAAGACATGATGTATGCTGGAAAACTGGAAAATTCTGATGAGGGATTTAATACGAGGCATCCAACCTCGGAGATCTAGAGGATCATATGATGTGAAGTCTTGAACTCCATCAATTAGAGTCCTTAAATCCCCATAGACATGCAAGGTCTCTAGGGATTTCTCTTTGGAAAACAACAGGAGGCCCCATAATGCACATGTCTCCGCTCTGGAGTTTGTTCCATTGCCAACAAACCAATGTAATTTGTAGTATTCCCTTTCATTGATCCTGAGTAAAGCCCCGCATACACAATGTTTGCGCTGCCCAACCCCATCAAAGAAGCCAACCGACATGTCAAGACGCGAATGAACAAGTCTGACAATAATATATTTTGTGAAAATGGGGCAAATATCTTGTGTCTCCCACCAAGTGATATTTTTTGTGCATATGCGAAAGGTGTTGATCTAGATCCCATCGAAAATGCATTTGTTCCAGGCTCACCAAATTTCCGAAATAAAAAGAGGGGAAGGTAGCTATGAGCACCATGAGTGGAAATGCACCATCGGATACATGCTTCCACATAACCAAATTTACTAAAAGAAAATCTGCAATAAGAGAGAACCTGCATCTAAATTTGTTTTGAGATATTGCAACACAAAAAGAGATGTGTGCAGACTCACCCGCAATACCATAAAGGGGACACCATCCTGGACCATGAAAGCCCCGTCTGATGAGGTTATCCCATGTAAAAATATTGTTGTGGAAATTTAACCATGCGAATAATATGATCTTCAAAGGAATGTTCTGCTTCCAAACGTTGAGAAACCAAGGGGCAGTGATAGAGTTGAATAAATGGTCCATAATATGCCTGTAGTTTTCAGCTACCTCAACGTAGTCCTTCCAGATTATCCTGCTCGATATTAGCGAGTTACCCCTCTGATTCTTGCAAAGTCCGACCCATTTAAGATCCAAGATAAATCCATCCCATTCTAGTGCACTGTCTCCATGTAAATTAATCCCCCTCGCCGATTTCCATATAGGATGGATCCCGTTCCAACTACCAATAACCTATGCCACATAGAACATGGCTATGTGATGAAGTGCCTCAATGGTTATAGTGGAAAGGTCTAAGTTTGTGTGAAAACTAATAATATGATCTCATCCAATAATGATATTATTACCCAAACTGAAAGACCAATGAATCTTGTTCAAGAGCCATGTTTTGATCTTTTGAAAGCTCAACCATATGACCGATCCACTCTTCTTAATAATATTGTCAAACCTGAATCAATCCAAGAAGGTATTGTACTTGAGATATTTTACTTTGGTGATATTCACCCATATACCAGTACCAAATAATTCTCTCCAAAGAGATTTCATAAGCATGGACCAACCAAAATATTTAGTGTTCAGTATACCTCAACCATCAAGAGTCTTAGGCTTGGAGATATCTTCCCATTTGATCAGATGAATTTTACGACCCATATCTGCACCAAACCATAGAAATCATGATAGAATAGAGTGAATTTGAGAGGCGATATGAGTTGGGAGGGAAACTAGGCCAACTATTGAAGTACGACTTGAATCGAAGTATGTCTTCCCCCAAGAGTGAGCGAACAATGGGTCCAAGAATTTATCTTGTTGTGGAATTTAGCCAATAACCATGCCCAATCTCTAGTCATGTAGTTGCATGTCTTAAGTCTGAAACCGAGATATGTGAATCCCTCCGCGAGAGGCCTAGAGCCCATGCAAAAGTGATCCGCAATATGATAAATATCCTCTTTCTCTCTAGAAGAGAAAAGTAAAAGCGATTTCTGCCCATTTTCGAGTAAACTAGAAGTTTCGTCGTATTGATGAAAGATATCATGCAAAGAGATAGAGTGAGATCTGGGTAAAATCCAAAAAATAAGTATGTCATCAATGAAGAAAAGATGTGTAATGTTGACCTCCCACGAAATTTTCAAACCAGTGAATCCCTAGATTTTTGGCAGAGTTTATCTTTGTACTAAGGCCATGGAATGTCTATAATGAATAGTAAAGTCGACAGGGAGCATCCCTATTTGATACCCCTCCTGACCCAAAAAAAATCAGATGGGGAACCATTAATGTTCACCACAAACCATGCTCCCCTCACACAAGCCATTATCCACTCCACATTGTGTATATCAAGACCAATCTTCTGGAGCACCATCCCGAGGAAAGACCTATCCACACAATCATATGCCTTCTCAAGGTCTATTTTCATAACCAACGCCTCTTTATTTCTTGAATGTATGGTGTGGATACATTTTTGAGCAATGGAAATGGCATCATGGATGGACCTATCGTATAGAAAACTGAATTTCTCCCTGGAAATGTGAATCAACATAATCCCCTTTTCAAGTTCTACAATAGTTTTGGATATGATTTTATATATGATATTGCATAAAAAAATCGTCTTGAAATCAACAAATGTAGAAGGCTTTGATCATTTCGGTATGAGAAATATGAAAGTCGAATTAATGGAACAAAAAATGCGCCCTATGATTCGAGATTCATCAACAATCTCCAGCAGTTCGGGATCCATGAGATCAAAGAAATGAAAAAAAAAATCTATCGTAAAACCTTCTGGCCCTAGGCACTCGTCCTTGGTAAAGGATTTCAAAACTGATTGTAATTCGTCCATAGTCACCAGTCGATAGAGGGAATCATTAGTTTCCTACCGAAACATAATGGGGTATTCCTCCACCCCCGAGAGTTGGTATACAATATTAACCTCTGCACAAGCCTTGAATAGCTTCTGGAAATAGTGTACAACCTCTATCTGGATCTTCTGGGTGGAATGTACCACGTTCACCTTCGCCCCTTGGATGTGCCAAATAGAATTCCAGTTCTTCCTATGGAATGCATATTGATGGAAGAACTTAGTATTCTGACCCCCCTCTCTAATCCATAAATACCAAATATTTAATCTCCAAGTTGACTCTTGTATCTGTAGTATGTGTCTCTTCCTCCCTTCCAGTTCCTTTAACTGATTCAAAATATAATCAGTGGGTACAAAATGTGAAAGTGAGTCCCCAATCCTCTTGCTTTCCTCAATCAATTCCTTCAATTCTCTGCACATTCTATCTTTTTTGTGTCACTCCCATGTGCAAACTTGGCTCTTTAACGAGGCCAGTTTTGTGGAAATCTTGTCCATAACAGACGTACCCAAGGGTATCACCTATGATTTATAGACAATCATAATCATTCTATTGAAATCATCATCTTCGAGCCATACTCTGTTAAATTTGAATGGTATACCCCTACGGATTAGTTCCATGTGTCATTCGGGATAATTAGACAATGATCAGATATGAAGATCTGCTCTACCCATTATCTCAAGTTCCCCAAAGACTCCATCATATTTTCATGAATCATGAATCTATCGAGTCACTTGAAAATGTACTCCTCCCCAATTATACCATTGTGCCAAGTCGGCACAATGGGAGCCGACCTGATATCAATAAGATTACAAGCATCGAAAAGGGATGACAACTGGTTTTCCAGAGGGTCATTTTTGCACCAGGGACCCCAACATTCCTCCTAAGAGAATGTAGCATTATAATCTCTAGCTATAAATACCCAATATTCAAAATATCAAACGATTCAACACGATCCCAAAAGGACCACATCTCTTTATAGGGGGCATATAAACTCCAGATGTGGATCTTATCACCTGAACGACAGAAATTTCCTTTTTCATTACTTGAAGGAAACTATCACTGGGATGGAATACCACCAAAATAAATTCCATGTGGGTTCCCCTGCGTGCCGAAAGGTCTGTGGTCTCGTCGCGGGGAAATTTTCAAGAGGTGACCCGTGTGGTGACAAAGGAGGCACTTGAAAGGGATGCCCCAGTAGTATAGCCTTTGCTTGGTCTGAATCGATTCCCAAGCCAGATCAATACAGTCTGAGAGCCCCCTAGAAACATTTACCTTGACCAATATCCAAGAAACCCTCTTGTCTAGACACCCAGTGTGTGGGGATCCATGTATATGAAGCGACTGACTACATTTCCAATATCTATCAAAGCAACATGAGTCTAGAATTCCAAAGGAAGGCATAAGAGCTTAATCAAGACCAAATTTTTCCGCGATGTTTCCAAGAGTGGGTTGAAGCCCACGTACCATATTCTTAGTTGAAGAAAACTTAGGCCCCAATCCCAAGGAGTCTCCAAGATGTAGTTGGAATCATCCCGATGAAGGAAATGAAACTATACCATGAGTTCATCAATTTACTCACCTTAGGGGTATACCCCAGAATGGGTGCCCACTCTAATGATACCTATTCTGCCATGTCCAACTCACGAGTGCCTACAAATACCTGCCAACCAACAAGAGCCCTAATTTGCAAGCTATTCACCCTATCCCACAATACATCATAGCAAAATCTTAGAAAGTTTGTTTCAGTTGTGGCCTTGATGTTTTTGGTCCAGTGTCTTCTACCTCCCAAAGTACGCCTCTATGGATGTTTTCTCCAAGTGCCTTCGCCAAAAAATTGAGGGACAACTATAAATTTATGTAGATGTTATATTCTTGATGCAAATTTACTTTATCTTCAATATTTAGACAACAATCACATAAGCAATAAAGTAAAATGCCGATAGAACATACCAGTAGATCGACAAAAGACAAACCTGAAACATATAAGTGGGATGGTGCGTTACGACGGTCAACAAGATGCTTCAACCAGCAAAGTATCGATATGGTCAGCTAACCAGAAATGTCACACAACCCTTAGGACAGCCACACGATCAACTCAAAAGTTAACCCAGAAAATTCAATGTTGTTAGTCAACGGTCAACACAAACAACAACAGTAGCTAGGTCAACACTAAAAAGTCAAATTCAATGTCTTGCCTTGAAAACAATGCCAAAAAATACGGATTAGGGAAATTGAAGTTTGGGGAGAGTTTCGGGTTGATTTTACCTTGTGTTGACCAAAGTCAACGTTGGTCAAACTTGGCTGCAGTTGCTGCAGAAACCCTATACCGAAAACCATAAATTGTTACTGTCAGATTTCCCACGTGTGGAGAGAGAAGAGACTCCAAGTGATCAAACCAATCATATGAGGAGAGAAAATGTGTGAGGATGAGATGAGTGAAATGTCCTCCAACGTTGACCTTATTTATATCCATCATTGAGGTGTGTGACACATCTACTAGGGTACAAAAACTTAAAGCCAAACTACACATATTTTGAATAGATTAGAACATAAATTCAAAATAAATGTTCTGCTCATCGGATGAAGATGATCATTAGATTGATCTTGCACCTCTACGAAAGAGGAACCCAATAAAAATATTGATATCTTCATCTGAGCATCATAACATGGAGTTTGGACCTAGTTGTCCAAAATTAACACTCCCTCTCAACTAAGGAGAAATCCATCCGCCTGTGTAGTCCAACATCGTGCATCAATAGAAGTGGGTCAGTCACAAAGACATCATTCCCGACTGAAAAATTCAGAACAAAGGTCCAAAACCTCTATAGGACTCACAAAGACTCTCATACCAACCCAAATTTGGTTTATATTACCTGAAGTCAGTAGGAGGTCCGAAACCTCACTAGACTTGATCCCAGATCAAGTGGTTGGACCGTGCCATCCTAGATAGAGAGTACGACAATCTCTGATGCGTCCATCAGCCTTTGCTACTAGTCTCTAGCTTTTCCCACCTCACTGGCCAAATGAGAGTTACTTCCCATGAGCCTTGAACTCAATGGGTAGTATGCATACGGGGCATAGATAATGAGAGGTGAACCAACTCAATCATCACAATGGTGGGGCTGAATCACACTAAAAAGGTTCAACAAGCCTAGTCCTGTGGTTTCTTATAGCTCCTAGAAGCTATCCCCAAAGTCCCCCAGAGCTCCCAGAGCTCATCGTCCAACAGGATCATCATCATAGGGTTGTTCCATGATACCAAGACTCTCACGGAAGGTTAGGAACTTGACCTTCCCCAGGGGATTTGTGAGAATATCTGTGACTTGCTCATCAGTTCCTATATGATCAAGCCTTACGATGCCTCGCTGTACCATATCCTGGATAAAGTGGTACCTCATATCAATATGCTTGGATCGATCGTGGAACACGTGATTATCGAACAAGAGAATCCCACTCTGGTTATCACAGAGTATCACGGTGGTATCTAGCACATGCCCAAACAGCTCACTGAAGATATTTCGCAACCAAACTGCTTCACAATAGGCCATACTCGTTGCAATGTATTCGACCTCTATGGTGCTCAAAGATACCGACTTCTACTTCCTACTCATCCATGATATCGAAGCAGTTCCAAGTGTGAAGCAGCATCCCGATGTGCTTTTACGATCCACCACACTGCCAGCCCAATCGGCATCAGTATATCCAAGGAGTGACATGCTCCCGGCAGTGTATCTCAGCCCATGGTTTATCATGCCTTGAAGATATCTCAGAATATTCCTGGCACCAACCCAGTGAGTGTGATGAGGCTCAACCATCTATTGACTCAAAGAGTTCACTAGAAAACATATATCTAGACGGGTGTTCACTAAGAACACCAGGGCCCCTACGAGTTGACGATACTCAGTAGGATTTGCTAATACGGGCCCAACAGCGCTGCCACTCAACTTCTTAAAGTTAAGCTCCATCGGTGTCGACACAGACTTGTAGTCCACCATACTGAATCTTTCCAGAAGCTTCACAATGTATTTTCCTTGAGAAAGGAAAATCTCGCCAGGTCTCTTCTAGACCTCTAGGCCTAGGAAGTGGTGCATCAGTCTTAGGTCCTTCATCTCGAACTCAGCAGCGAGTTCCCTCTTGCACTGATGAATGAGAGGGTCAGCACCTGTCAGGAAGAGGTCATCTACATACAACACTAGAATGAGAGGCTTCTATCTATTAACCTTGAATTAAAGGTTTGGATCAACATTACTATGAATGAAGCCCAACTTCATCAGGTAGCTATCTCTCCTCTCGTACCAAGCTCTGGGTGCTTGCTTCAGCCCATAGAGGGCTTTCTTCAACCTTCAGACATGGGTGTCCTGATCTTGGACTTTGAACCCTAGAGGTTGCTCTATATACACCTCTTCCTTTATCGCACCATGCATAAATGTAGTCTTCACATCCATCTGATGAATACTCCATCCTTACGTAGCAGCAAGGGCTATGATAGATCGAATGGTGGTATATCGGGCCACAGGTGAAAATATGTCATCATAGTCTATGCCTTCCTTTTGAGAGAAGCCACAGGAAACGAATCTTGCCTTGAACTTTTCAGCACTTCCATCGGATCCATGCTTGATCTTGTAGAGCCATTTCAAGGTGCAACTGCTTTTTCCTTTGGTCTTGGAACCACATCCTAGACATCATTCTTCAATATGGAATCATACTCTTCATGCATAGTATCCTTCCATACTTGATGCTTTACGAATTCCTCAAAAGATCCATGCTCGGATTGTACAATAGTACTCATGGCTGCTAGATACCCTTGGTATCTACTCGGCTTGTTGCTTTCACGGAATGCCCCCCTTGGGGCCATATGTCCCTCGGTATCCTCGAGAGTGTCCCTGAGCCATGATGGTATCTTCCCTAGTGAAGGAGGTGGATCAATCGAGTCCATCGGTCCTTCAATGTCGGGCATCATCTCATCCTTCGGTTCTTCTTGATTTCTAGGCCTTGCTTCATGATCTTCCTCAGATCTCGGAAGGTTGACTACTTTCTTCAGGGAAGCATCTTCGTCAAAAATGACATCGTGGCATATCTCCACTTCCCTTTGACCAGGCACATAGACTTTATAGGCCTTCGAAATTTCGTTGTAGCCCACAAACATTCCCTTCTTCCTAGAAGCATCCAGTTTGCTCCTCTTCTCTTTCGGCACATGAAAATAAACAAGACATCCAAAAAATCTAAAATGTGATATGTTAGGTTTCTTACTAGTCAAAACCTCTTCGGGAGTTTTGGATTCCAAAGCAAAATGCGGGCATCGGTTTTGTATGTACATAGCAGTGTTCGCAGCTTGTCCCCACAGAAACTTCGGTAGACCCTGGTCACATAGCATGGCACAGGAAGCTTCCACAATGGTCCCGTTATTTCGTTCATCAACGCCATTCTGCTTGGGAGTATAGATAGTTGTGGTCTCCCTCTTGATGCCAACTTCTCTACAAAATTTCTTGAACTCGTTCATCTCATATTCAGTGCCATTATCGGTCCTCAATATCTTGATCTTCTTCCCTATTATATTTTCCACCAAGGCTTTGAAGGTACGCAACCACATGAAAACCTCATCCTTCTTCTTCAATAAGTATATCCAGGTTTTGTGAGAGAAGTCATCTATGAACGTCATATAATAAGAAAATCCTCCTAAGGATGTCACGGGAAGCATACCAGATAGATCAGAATGTACTAATTTCAAGACATTATATGTCTTTGTGACGCTTGAGGGGAAAGGTCCCCTTGTATGCTTTCCTTCGACACAACCCTGACATACACCTTCATGGTTATTTGAGAACTCGGGCATCTCCGTCACCACATTCCTTACTCCGGGAAGGGCCTTGTAGTGAAGGTGTCCAAACCTCTAGTGCCATAGTTCATTCTGTCAGATAGTATCAAATGTGATTGCTCCCAGTGGAATTCCTCCAACCTGGTAGAGTGTATCAACTCTAAACCCAATCGTGATAGCTTCCTTGAAGCTCTTCTTCCACATGCGCACCTTTCCATCAATGAATTTCGCATTGAAACCTTTGTATTCCATGGCCTATATAGACACAAGGTTCTTCTTCAAATTAGGTAAATAGAGTACATCTTGCAAGCGGAGGACTTGACCTTGAGACAAATGGAGGGTCATAGTCCCTGTCCCTTTTGACGGGATATGTGGCATTATCTCCAAGGATAATTTCCAGATTAGTATCCTTCTCAACCATATCAGAGAGTTCTTCCTTGAACCCAGTAATGTGCCTTGAGGCACCACTATCTATCAACTAGACATCCATAGTGTCAGGCGGAGATGCAGCATAGAGAACAGATACAAGAATGAATTCATTTATTTTATCAACAACATTTGATTCCTCATACCTAGAGTTTCTCGGCCTTTTGAAAGGTTGACCATTTCCACCGGAGGGAGCCTTCCTCTTTCCCTTAAACCTGTTGTTCCTTTGATTGCCATTCCTCCAGTTGTTGTTGTTGTCATCACCATCGGGAGAATCCTTCTTGAAAGGGAATTCTCTAGCATAGTGACCTGGCCTATGAAAAGTGTAACACTTGCCCTTCTTTCCTTGGGCCCCTGCTCTTCCTTTGTTCTTTGGACCACTAAAGTTCTTCTTTCTAGAATGAGAAGTGTAGGCAGCATTTCCTTCATTTTCATACTCCTTCATTATTATCTCTTCTTGAACGCATCTCGATAGTACTTCGTCAAAGTCAGGTATCACATTATTATTGAGAATGGTAGTGTTGAACACATGCCATTCGGATGGGATCCCTCCAAGTGTGGTGAGTACCATCTGTCGATCAGCTATTGTCTCCCCAATAGCCAAAAAATTGTTCCTAATCTCGGTCAGCTTCATAAAATATGATTTAATAGACTCATCCCTACCTTTCTTTAGATTCTTCAATTGATTCTTGAAGAATAGTGCTTGATTAGCATTGTTGGCCTTGAACATGTGGACAAACTTATCATACATCCCTTTGGATGTGCCCAACTCAAATATGTAAGCAACCAAACCCTTGTGAATTGAGTCCCTGATCATTAGCTTTTCTTTGATCTCCCCCTTCTTATACTTTGATTTGGCGGCAACAGTTGCAGTGGATGGAGGCTCTTGGATTTTACCCTACACATAGTCCATGACATCTTGGTCTTCCAACATAAGATCCAATGCCATCTTCCAAGCATGGGAGTCATCATTCCCAATAAATTTGTCATCAGCCTTGAAGCCATTGTAGTTTGAGGAACCCATCCTCTTCTTTGGTGATTGCTACACATTAGGGTTTTGTCTTCACCACAACTTTGATACCATGTAAATTTATGTAGATATTCTATGCTTGATGCAACTTTACTTTCTCTCAATATTTAGACAACAATCACATAAACAATAAAGTAAAATGCTAATAGAACATACCAGTAGATCAACATAAGACATACCAGAAACATATAAGTGTGATGGTGCATTACGGCGATCAACAGGATGCTTCAACCAGCAAATTCTCGATATGGTCAGCTAACCAGCAATGTCACACAACCCTCAGGATAGCCACATGGTCAGCTCAAAATTCAACCCTAGAAAATTCAATGTTGCCAGTCAATGGTCAATGCAAACAACAGTGGTAGTTAGGTCAATGCTGAAAAGTCAAAGTCAACGTCTTGCCTCAAAAAAAGTTCCAAAAAATGCGGACATTGAAATTTGGGGAGTCTGCGGTGTAATAGCCCTGGTGAAAATTCCATGTAATAAAATTAAAAATAATAACCATGGTTAATGGGACACACATTACAAGCTGAATGGTGGGAAAAATATCCTAGTGGGTGTTCATTTAGGTTATTATGGCTAAAGGAAATGGCTAAGGCATTAAAGAGGCAAAAAGTATTTTTGGCTCATTTATTTATGAAAATAATGGAAATTAGGAGAAAAGGGAGATGAAAGGTCACAGGTTGCATGTGAGGAGGAAAATGAGGGAAAATAATGGAAAATGAAGAAAATAGAGGCCTCATTGATAAAAATGCTTCTGAGGATCAGTTGGAAAGCTTTTGTTAGTGCATTTTTGGAGTTTCATTGCAGACCAAGAAATGAAAGAAATCTAGAATTAGGAGGAAGAAAGCAAGGAGGAGCAGGAATAAAGCAACTGCAATAAGATTCTTAGTAGGTATCGATTTGCATGTGTATTTTACTTGCTATATATGGCATGCATGGTATTGCGTGTGGTTCTTTTCTGTCTTGGAATGGGTTTTTCCAGGTGTAACAGTGTTTTCAGCCTAGCCTTTCCATTTCTGGATAGCCATGGTGTTGTGGAGTTCTCATGTCTTGGTTTAGCTGGATTACCAAATGGATTCGAAGATGAGTGACGTGGATCTCTGAATATTATTATTATTTATAACACAAAACTAGTTTATGTGTTGCCTCGGTTTAGGTCCTAGTGATCTGGGTTTGGATTGCGGTAAACTATGAGAGGTGTTGCCATGGTTTAGGGGGTAGTTATTCGGGATTGGATTGTGGTAAATCCTCAGAGGTGGTTTCCCTTGATTAGGTCTAGGAATATTTGACGGTGAATGACGGGATATATGGTAAAGCCTAGAAGGTGGTGTCTCGGTTTAGGGCCTGGTGACCCCTGATTCGGATTGTGGGTTGTGGTAAAGCCTGAGATAATAGGAGACAGGAAAATTCCTCACGGTTTAGGTGGAGATAATCTGGTGATATCCATGCTTGTGTTGTCTTAGTGATCGAGTGTAGATCACAGTAAAGTCGGTTATGAAATGTTTTTTGTGTTAGCCTAGTGAGTCGGGATGGATCATGGTAAAGCTTGATTTCTATTGATGAGGATGAGGTGGTTTAGCCTCGAGATTCCCTGGTTGGTTCTTTTGGTTTGAGTCCCACATTCATGCTTGGAATATGGCACAGGGGTGATTGGCTGAAGAGAGATTTGGCTTAGCCAATCTATGGTCGAGTGGAACATGGAAGTCTCATCTCTGGTTGGTTTTTACACTCATTAATGAGAAACTCATTCCTTTGGTGTTTGATGTATAATTGCAATGGTTATTATGTGGATTTTATTGCTGTTGCAACCATGGTATTTCTTTTGTTATTATGTTGGTTATAAGCATATTTTTTATCAGTGATGATGTATGGCTTTATCCATGTTTTTACTTGTAAATTAATGCACAATGTATTTATGTTCAAATAGATTGTATTTCAGCTAATGATGTAAGGGAACAATGCTTCTTAGCGATTATCAGATAAGTATGACACCCCTATGTTTAAATTTGTTGTTTATACCTGTAGATTCAATGTTTGTGACATGTTTGACAAAATTCCTATCATGGCTAGGAGGGGTACAAATGAGTTCTTGTTGATGCGATTGATTCCGTATCATTTTTTCAGTGTTAGGTATCATCCCCTAATTTTTTCATGAATTTATGGGTAGTGACCTGTGCTGTGGGCCTAAAAGAGTGGCTCAAATCCCAGAGTTGTAGGCACAGAACTGAGGAATTAGGGCCTTGGCCACTTGCTTGTGTTGAAGTCCAACAAGAAATTGCAGCACAAACACTAGTGTGGGACCAACAGGTCCTAGCGATACATTAGTGTGAAGGCCAATTTAATTAAT
Organism: Pinus albicaulis; assembly: GCA_034641835.2. Classification (NCBI taxonomy): domain Eukaryota; kingdom Viridiplantae; phylum Streptophyta; class Pinopsida; order Pinales; family Pinaceae; genus Pinus; species Pinus albicaulis. The sequence goes on from CM076569.1 coordinate 509,587,311, forward strand.
TAAATTGGTGCAATGTCTAATTTAATTTTCCCTTAATTAAATTGGACAATAAAATGCAATATTATCTCATGATCACTTGTAATAGTTAACTAAGTGTGATAAACTCAGTTAGCTCACGTATTATGAGTTGAGGGTGGTTGGTGAGGCATGCATAGTAATTATATTAGTTATGGAGTTTGAATTGCAGTTGGTGCATTAGTTTAATGCATGAGTAATCATTTAACTTAGTTAGGTGAGTTAGAGTGAGTTGAACTAGTTGTAATTGGTTGTTGCACTAGTGAGAGATCAAGTGAATTAAATATTATTTAATTAACAATCAGTGATATTCCATGCAATTGATGATTTACTATTAATAGTTGCATGCATGTCAGTTCCGGTGGAGACCTAGTTGAGACAAAGGTTAAAGGGATGTTAACTATTAGTTGTGTGACTAGTAGGTTGCCCGCATGCAACTAGACATCCATGGGATTGACCATGATCCTTGCGCAGTTTTGGAAGGCCAAAATTCCTAAAGAATAGGGATTGCATTCATTAGGAATTGAGCAAGCAAGGCAGGTTGTTTAGAGGCTGAGAAACGGCTAAGTGTTGGTCGATTTTATCTGGGACAATGTGAGACAATCATGATAGTGCAATAGACTCTTGTGAGAAGAGTGCATTGTATTGTTTCATGATTCCTTGGTTCATTATACAATAAAAGATAGAGGGGTTTTGAGCAGTAAGCTTTCCCCGGGAAAATATCTGTGTTGTGGTTTATTTGATTCTTTATTTACTTGTTGTGATTGGCGATCATGTTTATTTTCCGCAATTGGTTTGTAGAAGGATTCAATATCTAACTTTAGTACATTGCTTGATTGGATCGAATCCATTGATATACATATGTTTGTATAATTACTACAGCTTGTTGCATTGTGCTTGCGGCTATAGCTTCCTGGCCACTAACTTGTTGTGTTGTGCTTGCATCTATGGATTAAAAGGGTCAAATTTTTAGTGTGACCTAGGGGTAAGATGCCTGAAGGGATGGGTTGCCTCCTCGAGGTGTTGTTGATGTTGTGTAAAGTTTTATTTTCATGTTTTTTCCGGTTCCACTTCCTCAAGGTCATCTAGGAGGTTGAATCTCATTATAGTAGCCTCTCGTCGCATGTTTACCCTGCTTGGCCAATTACTTGGGTAGATGTGGGAGGAGGGTGTTACATGTGGGGTAGAGTGTGATGTAGAGGGATGAGGATTAGGACGAGACACACCATCCATAGATAATTTGTGAAGGGTGTGTTCCCACTCAGAATCAAACTTGGAACTAATGAAGGCCTCCTTGAGGGTGATGTCCCTGTCTAGTGTGTCGAGAAATAGATCCATCGTCTAAGGAGCAGTGAAAAAATTCTAAAAAATGAGAATGGTGGTGCCCCTTCATCAGAAAAATGGTAATCACATTAATTTTTCCAGCAAAGAAATGTTAGAGGTAGCAATCCCCACAGAGGCAGTCGATCCACAAACTGATCCAATTCTGATCCTTACCAAAACATATCCATAGGGATCTGTAACAAAATAAATCAGGTTTCATGGAGCTCGATCCCTCGTCTTTAAATTCCCGCTTCTGTTCTACTTCTTTGTCTGTCTTCAATCTCTTTGAAACTCTATATCTGTTATTTCTTTCCAAGTCTGATTTTTTTTTATGGGTGTTGCTTCTTACTGTTCATTGCTGGAATTAATTTCATGTTCCAAGCCTTTTTGTTTCATCCTCACTAGTGTAAGCAACCACTGGAATTATTTCTTCCCATTCGCAAGTTCTGCCAAGAGCTCCTGCAATTTTTGATCCTCGAGGGTATCTAGTTTGATTCTAATTTTCTTCAGACGAGTGAAATCCACTCCAGAGTCTTCCATATTAGTTTTTGTCGTGGAAGCCTTGATGGATTTTAGTTTTTATGGCAAGGAAATATGCGGGATTGGATCTAAATTTTCCCTGGGGCAGAATAATGGAACACAACCTTCAATCTCTTTTGTAGGTCAGGATGGTAATACTTACATTTGTCTATTGATATTCTGTATCATCTCCACAGTGTTTAAATAGTGAGTGGATCTTTCCTCGAAAATTAGAGGTACATTATTTAGTGTGTAATTACGTCGACTTAGTAACTTTTATATTTTATTTTTAATATTACTACCTATATGGGCAGGAGTGTTTATTTTGAAATATATTTTTTTATAGATTTAATTTAATTATTAATAATAATAGTAAATTTTAATTTTCACATAATATATATTTTTTAAAAGTAGTTATTATAAATTAAAAATTGAAATATATATATATATATATATATATATATAAGAAAACATTATACAAACATGTGGCATATGAATATGAGATTTGGTTTTTAGGGCATGTAGTATTAGGAACAAGTAGTATTGCAATAAAGTATAAGAATTTCTATGGTAAATTGGAAATAGTTTTCCATAGTTAAAAATCACGTTACACGTTTTATTGGTTTGAAGAATATTGATCCACTCCATCCACACGATGGAATGCTTATCACCAGGATTTTACAAGGCACGATGGGATACTTATCACCAGGATTTTACAAGGCACGGTGGGATTCTTATCACTAGGATTTTACAAGGCTTGATTGATCCACTCCACCCACACGATGGGATGCTTATCACCAAGATTTTACAAGGTTTGATTGATCCACTCCACCCACACGATGGGATGCTTATCACCAAGATTATTCAAGGCACGATGGGATGCTTATCACTGGGATTGTACAAGGCTTGACTGATCCACTCCACCCACACGATGGGAAGCTTATCACCAGGATTGTATAAGGCTCGATCAAGCCTGAATGCCCCTTGTGAAGTTTAATTTCCCCAAAATGTCTTCCACTCCTCAAAAGCCTGAATGCCCCTTGTGAAGTTTAATTTCCCCAAAATGTCTTCCACTCCTCAGCACCTTCCCATGAGGTTTGAAAATGTGACCTGATGGGCACTAAACCCAATGAAAACCAAATAGTATACACCTCATGGGTCATTTTACATATGTTTATCTCATATATTAATTATTTTTATAATTAATAATAATAATAGTTTAAAATAAACCCCGATGGGGGTGGATGAAGGGCATAATGAGGGGCACAAAGACACGCCTCATCTCTTCCTCGAGAATTGAATTAAAGTAGAGATGGCATGTGGGACGCATGTAGACACAAAGTGGATGTTTCAAGATGGAAAGCACTAAAACTATATGTATGAGCATAGGAGGAGGGAAACTATTAGCCCATTTGGGCATGGGAAGATCTAAAGGTGGTAGAGGGAACAAATAATTTGTATAAGATGAAAAAATGTGCAAACCTCTTCGATTCCAGCTTTGAGGGACACAAGTGAATGTCTGTAAGCGATACTATTCTTGGTGCTTTGTTGGAGGTTATCAACACCTGATTTGGGACCCTGGAGAGGACTATAGCTGTAAAATCCATTATTGTGGGGTTAGTGAGAAGAGTCCTAGGAGCTCGCAATTGGTGCACGATAGCAGAGATACTGCTTTGGTGCTTGGCTATAGTCACCCAGGTAAGTACTCAAAACAACTTTCATTGTATTTGGAAGAAGGCGATTCACAACAGGTTTGTCATCTGAAACTTACAATTTCCAGCTAAACAAAGCTTGGGCTTTCGAGCATACCAGACAAATCATCATGAAGTTTTTGAGTTAGTCGCATTCATTTGGAATTCGAAGTTAGTGACTTCTGTGTGGAAGGTTATTTTGGGTTTCCAAGCTAATTAAGTTTAGTTAAATGATAGCGGGGGGTGTGAGAGCTAGTATGGTGGACCCAATTTCTTTCTAGTAGAGCATATTTGCTTAAGGGCTGCTTGGGGGAGAGGATTTGTATCGAATTGGACTAGAAGACAGGGCCTCTCACTTTGGACACAACAAATTGAGGTTCAAGGGGTATATCTAGGGTTATGTTTTTTTAATCCTTGGGGTAGGAACCATCTTGTTGAGACTAGTGGGGACAAGTTTTGCTGGAAGAGTCGCCCACTAAAATAGAGCAACCCTTGAAGCCTAGGTTCACTGTAGTTGGTCATTGGGTGTTATTGGACTATGGGTTCGAGGTAAAATAATGGAGGCTGGGTGTTGGGAACACTAGATTTCAGGTGCGGTGAAAATGATTAGGTAGAGGGGCAAATCATGACGAGGGATCGGTCCACGAAGACACGGGGCAGAGCATAGAAGAGAAGTTGAAGCACTAGAGGGAGGATATGTACAATATACAGAGCTTGACGAGGTGGTGGCCCATAACCTTGATCAGTCACTTGGTCACATTCTCCTTCTTTCCTCCCTCGATACATTGGAGCACAATCGGGACAAGTCACTGCGCTCTTAGAGAAACTGAATCAAGACAAAAATGAGGATCACATTGAAATAATTAATTTTATGAATGATCTTAAATGTAGCAAATGGAGTATGCTAGATCGACAAGCGTCATTCTGAAGAGGCCAATGAAGGCTTGCTAAGCACATGGAGAAACTTGAGGGACACATGGCACACATAGAGTTTCACATCCATGAAAAACTTCGGTGTCAAAATCCTCTGGGTAATAACTTGGGTCCTCCTCCAGTTCATTGATGTTTGTGGGATATGTGTATATCTTATGGTTGTTTTGGTTACACTGGCCTTTCTGGTTCTCAGTTCTAAGAAAGTATTGGCATTTTGTAAACAATTTTTTTGTTGTTCTTCTAGCTAAAATATCCCATTAAAGTGAGGCTAAAAAAACATGATTTATTGGACAAACTCTCTGCAATCTTTTGATAGCACGATAAAATTCTTTTGATTGATAAAAAAAGAAATATAGTTTAAAATTAAATTTTAATTTAGTTGTTTTTAAAATTTTAAAATTTTGACAATGTGAGATGTATTATAAAGTAAGTATTAAAGTAGGCGCTTTGATGCCAATCAATGTTTACTAGCCATTGAATTTATAGGACTATGCTAGTTTTATGAGTTTTGTTTAAAATTTGGATGGTTGAAATTGTAAATATGATTTATTAAAATTGCAAAAATTTGGTATAATAAAGAGTTTTCAATATATTGGATCCATTAACACATTTTAAAATTGCAATTCAAATAACAAAAATTACAATTTCACCAATAATTATATAATATATTTATGTAATGATTCAATAGAAGATAATAAAATATTTGTTTTATAATTAAATATTAATTTTAAAATAATTTTTTATTAAAATTTTCATTAAACATAATTTATATGTTTTTAATATATATATATATATATATATATATATATAAGATTGGCAGGACCTTTTTCATTCACTTTCTTAAAAAAAAGGCATGGTACATCCACATGGAGATGGTTCGGTGGCTTCAATATATCCATTGGGAAACTAGGTCTATTGGCCACCTTATCGCATTATAAGCCATCCAAAAACAAAATAGTTTGAGATTGTCTATCATAGCTATATATGTCTGATCATCCTTAATTCTCCCAATATCTAGATACTTAAGACATAATATCAAAATCTGCAAAACCTTCATCTATATAGAAAAAAAATTAAAAGAAAAACTATGAAAATCATGCTACTCATCATTGGAAGAATCCACAGGTGTTAGGTAATTTTGTCTAAGGGAGACATGTTATATGCTTCTTTATATAACTGAGTCATGCATTATGTTGTTGAATCTCGAATCTCAATACACAAAACCATCCCTTCCTCAATATCTTCAATTAGTTTAAGATCACAGAGTAGCCTTTTTATTCGCCGTTCCATTAGAGAAATCGAGAGCCCTCTCAAAATTTGCTCTCAGCTTCGACTTTTCTTCCAAACAAAATAAACCAGGTTTCGTGGAGCTCGATTCCTCGTCTTTAAATTCCTGCTTTTGATCTACTTCTTGGTCTGCCTTCAATCTCTTTGAAACTCTGTATCTTCTATTGCTTTCCGGATCTGATTTTTCTTGATGGGTGCTGCTTCTTTTTGTTCATTGCTGGAATTAATTTCATGTTCCAAGCCTTTTAGTTTTAGCCTCACCAGTGTAAGCAGCCACTGGACTTCTTTCTGCTCATTCGCAATTTCTGCCAAGAGCTCATGCAAATTTTGATCCTCAAGGGTATATAGTTTGATTTTAATTTGCTTCAGACGGGTGAAATCTACTCCAGAGTCATCCATATTAGTTTTTGTAGTGGAAGCCCAGGTGGATTTTAGTTTTTCTGGCGAGGAAATTTGCGAGATTGGATTTGAATTTTCCCTGTGTCAGAATAATGGATGCAGCCTTCAATCTCTTTAGAAGGCCAGGATGGTATTACTTACATCCATTTGATTTTTAGCTCAATGCTCAATCATGAGCAATATTCTGCGGGCTTAGCGATGGTGGTCTTCTCGAAATGTGAGAGACTGCACCTGAGTTGAGATTATTTTGAACATGTCTTGTATATATTCTTAATATATTCAGCGTTTTTCTTTACGAAAAAAAGGTCGGATGCCCTTACCTACATTTTTCTATTGATATTCTATATCATCTCCGCAGTGTTTAAATAGTGAGTTGATATTTCCTCGAAAAGTAAAGGTACATTATTGCGTGTGTAATTACGTTGACTTAGTAACTTTTGTATTTTATTTTTAACATTACTACCTACATTGGCAACAGTGTTTATTTTGAAATTAATTTTTTATAAACTTAATTTATTTATTAATAATAAATGAGTTGATATTAGATTTTAATATTGACAAATCTTTTTAAGTAGTTATTATAAATTATAAATTGAAATATATATATATGTGTGTGTGTGTGTGTGTGAAAAAGTCATAGGAATATGTAGCATATGAATATGAGTTATGTGGCATATGAATATGAGTTATGGATTTTAGGGCATGTAATATTAGGAACTAGTAGTATAGTAATAAAGTATAATAATTTCTATGGTAAATTGGGAATAGTTTTCCATGGTTAACAATCACGTTACATGTTTTATTGGAATGATCTTAGTGAAGAAGACTAATTCACTCCACCCACATGATGAGATTCTTATCACCAGGATTGTACTTGCACTGATCCTAGTGAAGAAGATTGATCCACTCCACCCACACGATGAGATGCTTATCACCAGAATTGTACAAGGCTCGATCAAGCCTGGATGTCGAGCCTTGTGAAGTTCAATTTCCCCAAAATGGCTTCCACTCCTCAGAACCTTCCCATGAGGTTTGAACCTATGACTCGATGGGCACTAAACCCAATGCAAAACAACTAGTCTAATCCTCATGGGTCATTTTACATATGTTTATCTCATATATTAATTATTTTTAAAATTAATAATAATAATAGTTTAAAATAAACCCTGATGGGGGTGGATGAAGGGCATAATGAGGGGCACAAAGACACACCTCATCTCTTCCTCGATAATTAAATTAAAGCATAGAGATGGCATGTGGGACACATGCAGACACAAAGTGGATGTTTCAAGATGGCAAGCACTAAAACTACATGTACGAGCGTCAGAGGAGGGAAACTGTTAGCGCATTTGGTCATGGAAAAATCTAAAGGTGGTAGAGGGAAAAAAGCATTTGTATAAGCTGACAACCTGTGCAAACCTCTTTGATTGCAGCTTTTAGGGACACACGCGAATTTCTGTAAGCGAAACTATTCTTGGTGCTTTGTTGGAGGTTATCAATGCCTCATTTGGGACCCTGGAGAGGACTATAACTGTAAAATCCATTGCCGTGGGGTTAGTGAAAAGAGTCTTGAGAGCTCGCAAGTGATTTTTTTCTTGGCTCTAGTTACCAAGGTAAGTACTCAAAACAAATTGCATTGTATTTGGAAGAAGGAGATTCACAACTGGTTTTTCATCTAGGACTTACAATTTCTAGCTAAACAAAACGTGGGCTTTCGAGCATACGAGGAAGATCATTGTGAAATTTTTGATTTAGTTGTATTCTTTTGGATTTCAAAGTTAGTGACTTTTTTGTGGAAGGTTATTTTGGGTTTCCAAGCTAATTAAGTTTAGTTAAGTTTAGTTAAGTGATAGTGGGGGGTGTGAGAGATGGTATGGTGGACTCAATCTCTTTCTAGTAGAGCATATTTTCTCAAGGGATGCTTGGGGGAGAGGATTTGTATCAAATTGAACTAGAAGATAGGCCTCTCACTTTGGACGCAACAAATTGAGGCTTAAGAGGTATATCTAGGGTTCTATGTTTTTAATCCTTGGGGTAGGAGTCATATTTGTGAGACTAGTGGGGACAGGTTTTGCTGGAAGGGTCGCACACTAAAGCATAACAGCCCTTGAAGCCAAGGTTCGTTGTAGTTGGTCGCTGAGTGTTAGTGGACTCCGGGGCTCGAGGTATAATAATGGAGGTTAGGTGTTGGGAACACTGGATTGGAGGTGCGGTGAAAATGATTAGGTAGAGGGGCAAAGCACGATGAAGGATAGGTCCATGAAGAAACGGGGCAGAGCATAGAAGAGAAGCTAAAGCATCGGAGGGAGGAGACATACAATAGATAGAGCTTGATGAGGTGGTGGATCATAACCCCGATCAGTCACTTGGTCACATTCTCCTTCTTTCCTCCCTCGATACATTGGAAGCACAATCGAGACAAGTCACTGCACTCTTGGAGCAACTGAATCAAGACAGACATGAGGATCACATTGAAATAATTAATTTTATGAATGATCTTCAATGTAGCTAATGGAGTATGCTGGATCGACAAGCGTCATTCCGAAGAGGCCAACGAAGGCTAGCTAAGCACATGGAGCAACTTGAGGGATACATGCCACACATACAGTTTCATGTCCATGAAAAACTTGGGCATCCAGATCCTCTAGGTAATGACTTGGGTCCTCCTCCAATTCATTGATATTTGTGGGATATGTGTATATCTTATGGGTGTTTTGGTTACACTGGTCTTTCCGATTCTTAGTTCTAAGAAATTTTTGGCATTTTGTAAACAATTTTTGTTGTTGTTCTTCTAGCCAAAAAATTTGGTGAGAGTGAGGCTAGAAAAACATGATTTGTTGGACAAACTCTCTACAATATTTTGACAACACAATATAATGCTTCTGATCGACAAAAAATTAAAGATAGTTTAAAATAAAATTTTAATTTATTTATTTTTGAAATTTTAAATTTTGACAATGTGAGATGTTCTGTAACGTAAGTATTAAAGTAGGCGCTTTGATGCCAACAAATTTTTACTGGCCATTTAATTTATAGGTCTATGTTAGTTTTATGAGTTTTGTTTAATATTTGGATGGTTGAAATTGTAAATATGAGTTATTAAAATTGCAAAAATCTGGTATAATAAAGAGTTTTCAATATATTGGATCCATTTACACATTTTAAAAATGCAATTCAAATAACAAAAATTACAAATTCACTAATAATTATATAATATATTTATGTAATGATTCAAAAAAATATAATAAAAGATTTGTTTTATAATTGAATATTAATTTTAAAATAAATTATTATTAAAATTTTCATTAAACATAATTTTTATGTTTTAAATTATATATATATATATATATATATATATATATATATATATATATATAAGCTTGGCAAGACCTTTTTCATTTATTTTCTAAAAAAATAAGCATGATACATCCATATGGAGATGGTTAGGTGGCCTCAACCTGCCCATTGGGAAACCAGATCTGTTGGCCACCTTACCGCATTATAAGCCATCCTAAAACAAAATAGTTTGAGATTGTCTATCATAGCTATATATGTCTGATTATCCTTAATTCTCCTAATATCTAGATACTTAAGACATAATATAAAATTCTGCAAAGCCTTCCTCTATATAGAGCAAAATTTAAAAGCCAAACTATGCAAATCATGCTACTAATCATTGAAAGAGTCCACAGGTGCTGGGTCTTTCGCACTCGAACCAAGTAATTCTGTCTAAGGGAGAAATGGTATATGCTTCTCTATGCAGCTGAGACATGCATTATGTTGCTGAATCTAGAATTGTATAAGTTGAAATTCCTTATGAATTTCTTAGAGTCTGGGATCAATCTTGAAAGGGACAACTGAGGCATTTTCCAAGGCTCTACCCACAATATTCTTCATCAACCAGTAGAGATAGATTGTATTTTTTTATTGAGAGGACTGAACTCTGGAGTGTCCAGGGTCTGGCACCAAGTCTCGCCATTCCTCCATATCCAAGTCCATGCAAGTTGCCTGTTGGTTTAGCTCTGCTTCCCAACCAGAGATTAATTGACGGATCTGAGGTTGAGTGCCAGTTTGATATGCCTGAGACGATTCCTAAATAAGGCCAGAAGTATATTTTCAACCCCGACCACAAACTATATGAGGTTGGTTGCCTCCACACCATTGACCGACACATCGATCCTACCCTCGCCAAGGTTCCTCTACCAGAGGAAGGACACACTATATTTCATCTCTTCCAACCACACAAGTGACATGATGCCATAAAATCGAGAGTCAAGACCTAAAACTCGAGGCAGTTGACAAGCTTAATGATGTGGTGCACACACCGAGAGTTTAAATATGTAGGCAAGCCACAATAGAATTCCATAGAACTATGAGAATTAAGGAAATAAAATAAATATTTTCCCATGATTATGAGATAGGTCTGCCGAGATAGGTCAAACACATCAACTAAGAGCTCCCCAAGCCTTCTTGAGACAAAAAAAAAATCCTTTCAAACACAACCTATCGCAGAAGACCCCTTCTTTTAAAAGCCAAAAGGTACATTAGAAAAACAAGAGAATAAAAAAAATCATCCATACATGAAATGCATACTGACTTCCAGTGAACAAAACCCACATAAATTCCCATTCAAGACAATAAGATTCCATAACACATAAAGATAATTATACTATATTCAGACAACCCATCTAAAAAACAAATATTTCCTCCAAAATTTCACGGATTATTTCCCTTATAACCCAAGACATCTCCTCAAAGACTCTTTCCAAGCGAAATATCATATGGAAGTTAATTGCAAGGGTAAGGACATAAGAGAAACACACTAAGAGAACACACGCGTTGTCGTCGTCCACATGGAAGAGTTTGAGACCGACTGCACCAGGATTACAACGTGAAGGACTTTTGAGTGCATCACAAAACTTACTAGTGAACATGTAACTATTCCAACCACAATACCTCCAAATCGATCTGGGCTCAAAGCATAAAACCCCGATAAGAATTCGTCTCTTCATCCTCTCCCATCGCTATAAATTACCTGCATGCACATTGCCACCTTGCAGTTGAAGGCAATTATGCGAAGTTCGAAACATGACCGCCCAATGTCCTTTCGTATTGAAACGATATCCATAGCACGTATCTCGCGGTTCCCAACTATCTATTCGCACCCTGATCGAGGATTTTTTAATTATATATATATAATTATAGATAATTCAATTAAATTAGAATAGTTGGCGAAGGCACTTATGTGAAGATAGACATTTCGAAACCATGTGTGCACCAAAAATCCAACCATATTGTGGATTGGTGTGGGGGACACAACTTGCAATCCCTAATTATTTACACAACCTAGATGCACATAGGTCTCTTTTTAAGTCACAGACAAATTAAAAAACTAAAAAAATAAATTATATAAAATTTTCATTTACATTAGAGCTCTATATTTAGATACACTACTTCCAAAAATAATGTTATGAAAAAAAAGAAATTACTACAATGCAAACCTATCATCTCATTTCTCATATTTTCATTGTTTTGAATCACTAATGGTTAAGAGCATATGTTTCCTTGTAAGATGTCATAGGTTCATATCGTGATGGGTAGAGTATCTACACCTCCATATACTTTAGCACTCAAAATCGTTGAGCTAAGGTGGGTTCCTTATCCCACAAACAAAGAGGTCTTATACACTAAATTATTATTATTATTATAATAAATATTTTGAAATATAGAATGATCATAACTTATGTGTGTGTGATACCCATATTTCATATATATGATATTTTGAATCTATTTTTTTTCGGTGGCTCAATTTGGGTATGAGGAGGATGTTTATGTTTATTCAAAGGTATAGAGTGGTTTGTTTGAGTTCTATGTTTTTGATTGTGTTGATTTTTAGTATAATTAGAAGGTATTAACAAATTAGATGTTATACCATGGAGTAAGGATGACAAAGAATTGAACTTTAACTTCGAGGAATGTCGTCTCCTTATTGTGAAAGTTTGTATAAAGTTTAATGGAATGTGGAAACCTAATGATAAAAACTTATAAAGGATCATCACAACATTTGACATAAATCTCATTCATCGATTATTTGATGAAAACCATAAAATAAGTTTTCACACGGTAGAGTCATTTTTTATTGTTATCTCCTAATTTTGTTTCATTTATTTGTGAGTTCACATGTCTTGATTGAAGGAGTTAGACATACTATTTGCTAGTCACTATTCAAGACTCTATTAGTAATTTAAACTGAATGAAAATTAAGGAATGATTCCCTTTCATTAGTAGTGCTTACTCTTTGCTAGAGCGCAACTAGGAATAATTCCTTGCTGGGAGAATATGGAATTAGCAAGGATTCCACTATGCATTTGGTGTTATGTGAACCATATATGTATGAAAAATATCCTCTTCCTCTTCATGTAAATTCCCCACATGATTTAAAAATTTAACTAGCTTTGGGTAAATTTTGAATATTGACATTGCTAAGCCTAACAGGGCATCATTTCCTATGGTTGCACTAATATTACATGTTTTCCTAGTCTTAGAAATCTAAATGAATTGATATTGATTATATCATTATAATATTTTTCATCCATATCGATGCTTTCATAATGGAAAATTCAAAGGGATCAACTCACATTGCTATTTATATCAATGGGTCCCTGTTTGGTGAACTGGGTTTTAACATTTAAGAGGAATTTTGAGGCATTTCCTAAAGTTTTTTGGGGTCTAAAATCTCTTGCTTGCTCCAAATTCTCGTGAAACGTTATACACTCAAATACCTTTCCAATGGTGTAAGAATACCTCAAACTGAATTCGTATGCAAAATTTATGCCACCTAGAAATTGACCTTCCTATTTTGACCACCATAATTGAAGATGATGCCACATCAACCCAACTACTTATGGTATAGGAGATATCCATGTCAAAATGATGAAGTAAAATATATAAGGGTCAATATGTAACTCTAGTTAAGAGTTAAAGGAGTCAACATAACCACTAGTAGGCTACCAAGCTATGTTATAACTGGGCCACTAGGAGGAAAAGGGGTTCCTTTATATTTGAATGCATTGTTTCCCATATATGAGAATAGTTGTTGAGAGTGGATAGAAAGAGAGCAAACAAAGAGGGCTTGTGTATGTAGCATCCCATGGCCACAAGACTCACTCCTTTATACTTGCATTCATTTACATTATGATAAAGAGAGAGTAAAGTAGCCTCACCTTCCAGTTGGGTTTTCTCTTGAAAGGGTTTCCAAAGCCATATATTCTGTTATTGTGGTTTTGTGAGTGATTACTCTATTTGTTATCTATTTTATACATATTTATACTTTCCATGCATACACAGTAAAAAATAACTCAATAATTCCATATATTTAAGGAAAAGTTAATTATTATAGTATAGATTTTGGAGTTCAATAAATTCTTTTACTATATATGTTGTGATGAACTATCCAATGGAATATCCACATCATTTTAGAGATCATATTGGCACCAAAGAAATTTTTTTTAGGTATAATGTGGGTATTTTCAAGGGATACATATTGGTTTAAGTGGAATGTCATAAAAACCCAACCATGGTTGATGAATTTATTAATATCCCTTGAGATCCAATAGAGGAGAGGTTCTCAAGGATACAAGAGAAGTTGTATAAATTAGGCACAATATGAAACTCATTATGGAGGCTTTGGCGAATAAGATTTAAATTGGAGAAGATAAAGGTTCAAAATTAGATGTAGATTAAAGGGAAAATCAGGGGATCAAGAAGAACGAGAGATCAAGTCTAGGAAAGAACCCAAAAGAGAACAACATGTTTGAGTGTCATGAATCATTCATAATCCCTATTCAGGATGGAAGTGAAGGTTGACATCAAGCCATATCAAGGTGAGATGGATGCTTTGAAAAAATTCAATAGATGTAATAGTTCGAAGTTTAGTTTAACATTCATCACATAGAGGAAGAATAGAAAATATATTTCACCTATTTGAAACTATACGGTCATGTCTTGACCTATGAAAAATCCATACAAAAACCTTGAGGATGGATGTGGATCCTCTAGTGGCTAAGTGGTGGGATTTCAAAACTCTCATAAAGTCCCAATTCTACATTATGGGTTATGTAGAGGATCAGTGGATATATTGGCATTACTTCAGGAAGAGATAAGGGTAGAATGTATAAGAATACACCACAAGATTCAAAAAGATGGAAATAGCGTTGGATATCTCTCCCAAGAACCTATGCATAATCCTCAAGTATTTGGGGGGTTTACATAGACATCCATAGAAGCAAGTGATGTTGTTTGAACCCATAACGAAGGATGAGGCTTGTGTATAGGTAGAATACCTAAACAACATAGGTTAGAAGAAAAGAAAATAAAGTGGGTCGAAGTGAAATGAACACTAGAAAGATTCCAAAGAAGGGAAAAAGAAATGGAAAGGGAGGAAGGAATAAAGGACAATAACCACAACATGCTAATGAAAATATACCAAAAACCACAACAACCACTGTAAAAATGACGGTCATACAAAATAGAAGTGTTGGAAACTACATGCATAATTCAACCAAAGAATTGGAAGAAGGATGGAAAGAATAAAAATATCACAACCATAGATTTGAACAATTAGGTGGAAAGCAACTCGAATATGGATGAGAGGATTTCTTGCATGTCAGTGTATGACCAAACTAAGTAGCCTTCAAAAGTAGGAAGAGAAGGATATGACCAAACTCTTCCATATAAATATGTAGGCCAAGAATACAAAACTTGATACTTTTTTCGATGCAAGATCACAAGTGAATCTCATTGTAGTAGAGTTGATCAAAAAATTGGTATTGGAATTTGGTGATCATTCAATCCCATATCCATTGGGATGGGTAAATAAGGATGCATAAATAAAGGTAACCAAACAATGTAAGATGCATTGTTCATGCAGATCACCAACTAATACCGCCTAATCAAGGATGAAAAATCATTCACCATCGACTTGCACAAGGTGACAAGGGTAAGTAAAAAAAATTCCAGTAAGTTCCAACCAAGCCAAGAATTTATTATTTCTATCAAGAAGTATGTTTAATTTTAGAGAAAATAAAATTGTAGTAGAATCAATGAAAGCAAATTCATCCCTGGAATGGTGTATTAAGGAATATAAACAACAACTAGAAAATGTTATAAATGAATATAAGGATGTGTTCTATGGGCCTAAAGGGATATCTCCCAAGAGGGAAGGGAATCATGAGATCCAACTATTGTTGAAATATCCATTGCCAAACATTGGGCCATATAGCTAGTTTGTAATAGAAGTAAATGAGGTGAAGAAGTAGTTGCAACAATTACTAGAGTAGGGTGTCATTCAACCAAGTACCTCATCATGTGGGTCACCCATCATAATTGTGCCTAAAAAGGATGGGACTTGGTGAATTTTCATTGATTACAAGGCGTTAAGAAAATTACTCTTAAGAATAGATATCATCTTTCGAGGATAGATGATTTCTTGGACCAGTTACAATTTTTGGAATACTATTTGTTATTGATGTCAAAGGAGGCACCATTTCTAGAAGATTGTTTCATAGGCTTGTATATGATTTCAAGCCTTTTCCAACGAGTATTTACTCACCCTATAACTCCCATTCGTTAAGGAGATTTTGAATTTTTAAGTTAGAGGACCAAATTTTTTATTTTTACTCATGTAGTCCTACATGAAGTCAAGTCAACCGCTCTCTAATGGATGTGTATATTGAAATTATGGTCAAATTAACTATAAGCAATACATCCTCATTTCACCCATCTACTCGATTAATCAAGAAAATAAGACATTTGTGTTGGAAAATTCAAAGTGGTAGCTTATTTTCCTTAACCTCAATATTTTGTTGTGAGCTTAATTAATATTATTTTATGTTCTTTATTTAGATGTTTTCATAAAAAAAATATCAAGAATGAAAGAACAACAGAGGAAATAGAAATTAGGCTCTCAGGCAGGGAACAACCCCTCCAAGGGGAAAACCCGAAAAATTCTTCTCTTCTTATAGAATCTGCTTCAATTGAGACACAAAGACCCAAATCCTAGACCAAGTCGTTTTCCAAGTACCAAGACAACCCCAAAACAAGTACTTTCCTGATTATGCACCAACTAGCTTCAACCTGCAACTTTGACCTGCCAAATTCACTACTGCAACTTGTATTGCAGCTTTGATCCTATTTTTTTGGTCTTGCATATTCTATGGAAATCCTAATTATGCCTCCTCTTGAAACCTTTCTAGAGCAAGAAAACTCTTCCCAATGTAAACTAGGTCAAGGTAGGGTATTCTTCCTTCCAGCTACAAGATTCAGCACTTCGTCCTACTACAACTCAAACTTGCAACTTCAACCTCCTTCTACAACATCATAAACCCTATAACTTCACACATATGAGAGAGATAGAGCCCAAAAATAAGACTTTTCATCCTTCTTTCTTATTCTAGACCTTTTCCCTTCTTTTCTGCTTCTCCAAGCTACATATCGAACTTCCTTATTGATAGACTAAACTTGTGGATGAGTGAGTGCTAAAATGAGGTAGAACTACTTCTTTATATATCCTTTCTAGGGGGTCAAATTCCCTCCTTTAAGTTGAATTTCATTTTCCAAGTCCAACTTGTACTTTTGGAGTTTCCAAGACTTTCTAGACTCGAAAATAATTCTTTCTACAATTACATTTTTCCCAAAAGGGTCTTACAAACATGATGTTTATGCCTTTGACTCATGATAATAAATACTAATACATTAAAAACCCTAAGAGCAAGAAGAATGTGTTTTTACCTAAAATACCATCAATAAAGAACATGAAACCCATGCTTTAATAATAACAGAAAATTATTTTCTTCTCTTGTTTGTTACATAGGATACATATTAATGAGTACAACAACAATTATGAAGACCGAAAATAGTTACATTTTAAACTCTCCCTCTTAACTACAGAGGTATTCATAATTGTACAACATCATCCTCAAATTGAAGAGTTCTCATAAGAAGATTCAGTTTGATAAGCCATATTGTAAGCATCATCTTTATGACCAACATTGTCTTTGAGACCTAACTAGAAAAGCTCTTCTCCTTTCAAGATAATTATGCTGGGAGGCTTTAAATGTGATACCACACTACCTCTACAAGGCACATACCCAATCTGGATGTTCATAATATATGTACTTTTATGAATATTCTTATCTTGGTTCTCCATACCTGAGTCCTCAAAGAATATCGGTCCTCTTCGACCACTCTTCTCTTGAATGACTGCCCATTCTCAAAGAGTGTCGGTACCTTTCATTTCTTGGATGATTTATCCTCAAGGAAACCACAAATTATTATCCAATCCTCCATTTTATTTTCATCCCTTCAAGAAGAGAATGCACATGTGGTGTCCAACATCACTCCCTCTCAACCAAAGAGG
Source organism: Pinus albicaulis (assembly GCA_034641835.2). Taxonomy (NCBI): domain Eukaryota; kingdom Viridiplantae; phylum Streptophyta; class Pinopsida; order Pinales; family Pinaceae; genus Pinus; species Pinus albicaulis. The sequence goes on from CM076569.1 coordinate 509,604,894, forward strand.
ATATTCCTATTATTCTTTAAACTTTAGTATAAAATATTTCTCCTTATTTCCAGGAGACTCCTTTGCTCACTCTAAGATATATAGGAGCTTCCAACCTTCCTTTATATTTGGGAAGTCAACACCATAAGCCTTGTAGTTTTTATTCATGATATTACCAACTAATTAATATTCATAACTACATGGCTCCCTATTTCTTCCACATCTCTTGCATTGAGCTTGATTTTGTTTTGAGGTATCATGGAGACATCTCCACTCGTTGACCTTCTGACAAGATACATGTCATCTCTCTTTCTCATCACTTTCATCTTCGACATGAAGGAATTGCATTGAGTCTTTCTAAATTTCAAGCTGATCATAACTTTCTCATGAAAGTGATCTACTTTGACTTTCAGGTTATCTTCTCACACTGCTACCTTTCAATGTCAAGATGGACACATGTTGGAGTTATAGTTTCTAGGTACCAGATATTGAGCTTCCCTCAATACTCTTCATCCATACAATTTAAATTGGCTCAACTGTAATCATGTATTTCTGCAACATTTTTCCAGGTAGAAAAATAATATGTTAACCAGATAACCAATAATTAAAATCAGAGTTAACACATCATGATGACTTTCTAGCACCATCAACATCCTCATTGACCATATCCTCTTGAAACTTCATGCATTAGAGTGTCCAAGGATCAAAATTGATTGCTAACTTAGAAATGATCTTCCAAATATTATATTGGATGTTAATCAATGTTGCATATTCTAGAGAAAGTATTAATTATTTATTCATCCTAAAGTAAGTTAAATCTTGTTCCTTTCAAGCATCATATATCCATATACTTAAGAATATTTTATTACCAAATTTCTTTTCAAAATATTTTAGACATATGAATCTTATCCAAAGTTTTATATCCAACATGTATTCCTATGCTTTCACTCAATCATCTAGCTATCTATCCTAAAGTGAGCTTGCAACCTAACCCATTGCATTCTTTCATCCATTTAAAAATATTGGTTCCACATTACATGGAATGTATACTAACCTTGTCATGATGATTTTCCCAAGTACCTTACAAAATGATGGTCCTTCCTGAATCTTGATGATTCAACTAAGCAGGATGACAACTTCTAACATAATGTTAGATAATACCTAGATGAACATTATGAAAAAATGGTCTATCTATCCATCTATCTAGATGATCTCTACAAAGAAACTTAATCATGTAAATTGTAGACATGTTACTATCATATGCTTATTTTTATGATGTTATACATAATAAAACCATCTAAAGGAAATAATATTCTATATAAAGAACCTACCAAACGTAGTGCATTATTTGAATAGTAAATATCCTTCACTTCTTCCTTCTTCAACTTCTTCTCACTTTCTCCAACTACCTCGAAAACATGAGCTTCTTTAATTTTATATTGTTGTTTTGTTGGCTTGGACAATCCCTCTTAAAGTGTCCAAACTCATTGCGCTTAAAGCATTGAACCTTGGATATTTCTTTCTTCTTGGAATTTCCAAATTTTTATTTCTTCAACTTCTTGACTCGAGCTAGAAGGGCTCGAGACTGCTCATCTGATCCAATTTCATCCTTTACTTTTGTCCTTTATTCTTCCAATATTCATTGAGCCCACAAATTTTCAAAGGGAATTGAATATTTCTTGGAGTAGATGCTTGTTGCAAAGCTGCTCCATTCTGGTGGCAATGCATTTAGCACATAGATGGTCACTTCTAAGTCATAAATTATTTCTCCAAGCCCTTGCAGATGGTCTCTTAGCTGAGATAATTTCATGAGAAAGGATTCCATATCTTCCTCCTTTTATCTATTCATTATATATAACTTATTCCACAAAGACATATTATGTCCTGATGTACGTACAAAGTTCAAGTTCACTAGCTTGCCATACACTTCCTTAGAAGTTTTCAAGTTTGCAACAAATTGAACAAGAGAATATTTAATGGATTCAACTATGATCCTTTGAGCCCTTAATTCCCCTTTCTTTTAATTTTATAGTTATTTTGGCTTGTATTTGCTAGGTTCAATAATTTCCCCAGTAAAATGCTTCATTACTTCTTGTTATGTGAGTATTAGGTCAAACCTTTTCTTCCATGCAAGATAATTCTATGTTCCAAAGAGATTATTTCTTTCCTTGCAAAAAGAACCCATATGACCTATAGATTTAGACATGATGAAATAATATGATACTTACTTGATGACCAAGATTCTCGTTGAGGATGTATTCAACCTTCGTGATGCCTTCAAGATCTTTAAAGATAATTTAGTAATTCCCTTGAAGGATGTTCCCTAATGTTCCTCCAACAAAAACTTCCTAGATCCTATTATGCTTCCTTCAAATATGCCTTCCAAATATATCTTCTTTCAAGTGAGATCAACAACCTTCTTGTAATTTTCCTTTGATGTAGTCTTGATCTTATTCAATTTAGAAACCCTCCTTCTATATTAATTAGTCTTCTATTAATGAGTTTTTAACTAGATCCTTCAAGAGACAATCCTTCTTGAAGTCTTCTTGATCAAGCTTTCCTTGATAATTTCCCTTTTCCTCCCCCTTGACAATTAACCTCTTCTAGTGTCCTTTGAGCTGCCTTATCTTGTTCACCTTAACTCTGATACCATGTTGGAAAATTGAAAGTGGAAAATTATTAATTCTTATTTTCATTAACCTAAATATTTTCTTGTGAACTTAATTAATCTTCTTTTCTATTCTTTAGTTATATATTTTCATCAAATAAATATCAAGAACCAAACAATAAAGGAGCTAGAAATTAGGCTCTTAGCCAAGGAAAATACCTCGAAGGGGAAAACCCAAAAAACTCTCCTCTTCTTATAGCATCTACTTCAATTGAGACACACAGACCCAAATCCTACTAAGTTCTTTTCCAAGTACCAAGTCGTCCCTCCAACAAGCCCAAAAACAAGATTCTTCATCATTCTTTCTTTTTGTATACCTTTTCTATTCTTTTCTGCTTCTCCCAAATATAGATCAAAATTTCTTCTTGATAGATCGAACTTGTGGATGAGTGAGTGCTAAAATGAGGTCAAACTGCTTCTTTATATAGCCTTTCTAGGCGGTCAAATTCCCTCTTTAGGCTGACTTGTAACTGCCAAGGCTGAATTGTACTTTTGTAGTTTCTACGACTCCCGAGACTAAAAGATTATTCTTTTTAGAATTACATTTTTCCCGAAAGGGTCTTATAAACATGACATTGACTCCTTTGACTCATGACAATAAATCCTAAGACCTAACAAACCCTATAAGCATGAAGACCATTCTTTTGCTAGAAAACCATCAATAAAGAACATGAAATACATGCCTTAATAATAATAAATTTTTTTTCTTCTCTTTTTTGTTACATAGGTTACATATTGAAATGAGTACAAAAACAATTATGAAGACCAAAACTAGTTACATTTGAACAATTCGATCTGAGGTGAGATAAAAGAGTTCACAACTCATGAACAAAGGAGCAATTTGAGAGGAAAATAAAGAGTTTTGTCTTGGGAATTTAGTGATAATTTATGTGTTTCTTTTGGGATTCATCTGAATCAATGGTTATATACTGCCCTTTTCTCCTAGCCATGGTAGAAAATGCTTAAACTTGTTCATTTAATCCCACATCACTTTTTTCCTTCAACCTAGTATCCTCAATATTACATAATGACCAAAGTTCATTGAATGGATTAGCTTCCTTATTTTCATAGATACTTGATACAAATTTATCCCATTCATGAGGTAGTGCATTGAGCACAACAATGGTCATTTCCCTTTAAGACATTATTTCCCCTAAGTCTTGTATTTGGTCTCTTGTTTGTGACACCCTAATAAGATATTAGGATATCCCTTATTACTTTGATAGCTTCATCTTGTATAGCTCGTTTCTCAAAGATATAACTTCTCTTGTAGTGCTTACGGAGAACAATTCTACCAAATGATCATAGATTTATTTTTAATTTTCCAAATTTTCCACATAAGGGATGAGGGAATCCTTGATTGATTCTATAAGGATTATTTGAGCCCTTATCTCCCCTTTCATATATTTTTATAGGGCTTGAGCTTCTTCTTGTGATGGTTTAGCGATTGAACCTCTAACATGTCCAATAACTTCTTTTTCTATGAGGATCAAACCTATCCCCTTCTTCCATGCAAGGAAATTTGATGACCCAACCATTTTGTTGCTCTCCTTGTAGAATGAAGTCATTTTGATAGTAGATTCAAACATATATATATATATATATATATATATATATATATATAGGTACTTACTTTTCAAGTGAATATGCTTCTTTGATAATGATATCTTCAACTTGACCCCTTGCTTGAATTGATGATATTTGATCATGATTTCTTCCTTGAAGATGGCAATAATTCTTCTTTTAGATATGCCTTTCTTCAAATATACTAGAGATGTGATCCTTGGATCACATTGATGTATTTGATGATGATGGAAACACTTCTTATTTCTTCCTTGGAATGTAGAAGTGAGGAATATGGAGACTTCAAGGTGCTTCAAGTGTGCAGTCCTTCTTTATTTGAATGGAGGTAGGTTCCTTCTTGAAAACAGAGTCTTTGATGTCTTATTCTTGTTGTTGCTTCTAGATGGTGTGATCCTTGTGATGAGATGGGTAGTCCTCCTTGATGCTCCTCTTGATGCTACTTAGATCCTTTATTCAAGCTTCCTTTTCTTGTCTTGTCACCTTACACTCTGATACCATGTTGATAATTCTAGGGGCAACTAGATTAGGTGATTTCTCTTGCTTTGGTAACTACTTGTGATGTATTTTTACCTAACTTGATTAAATTATTCTTACACTTGATTATAATTAGTTTTATTATAATCAAACAAATACAAAACAATAAATAACAATGAGACAAGAGGAAATAATATATATGCTATCATCTAGGGCCAAAACCTCTCCTCTTGAGAGGAAAACCCACAAGAAATATTGTCTTCTTATAGAACCTCAAATGAAAAATTCCAAGACCTTGAACCTTGACCAAGACTCCTCCAAGACCAAGTCAAAATTTGTTTCTTCTAACAAAGTCAAACCAAATCAAAGTAGCATTCCCAAAATGGTCTTCCATATGTGACAATGACTCTTGTGTCTTGTTGACTCAAAGACAAACCCTAGAAGCACTCAATGGGTGCTTGACCTATAAATGAAATAATCCTTAGCATGAAACCCATGCCTCAAGAATGATAATACTAATCTTATTTTTCTCTTTACATAAAATACATACAATCATGATTACATATTTCATTATGAAGACCAAACCTAGTTACATATTTAAACAAGTCCAATAGTTTTCCAATATTAGGTTTTTTCATTCTCAAACCTTAATTAGTGATAAGGTTTTGTAACTTCTATAATATTATTGAAAGTAGTTACTCCAACACGTGTGAGTGATGGGGGCTAATGTGGAATCCACTCGTACCATGGTGGTCAATAAGGTAGGTGAATTCATGAGAGGTATAAATTCCATGTAGGATCTTCGGTTGAGGTTATTTTTGCATTGTAAAAAAGGTATTAATGTGTAGAACAACCTCAAGGGGGTAGTTCTATGGTCACAAATATTTGACCCCAAATAGTGTCCTTTGACACCTTAAAATGGGTCTAGAAGTTTCCATACCTCAAATTTCCAAATGGGGACCTACTACTAAAATAGGCTTTGTAAGCCAACTACTCCAGTGTTTCCATGGCATAAAGTACCAATATAGTGACAAATTATATAATGATACATTCTAGATCAATATCATTACTTCAACCATCTTTGGGAGATTTGAACAAGCTTGCTTCTATGTTAGGGGAGATATTAGGGGGATGTGAATTCATTTATGTAAATTTTAGAGGGTGATCATATGGTTTGACTATTGGATGGAGGGATAGGGTTTTATCTTGCTCTAACTATTAGTATTTTAATTTATGGTTGGAAGTATTTTTCCACTTCAAGGATTTGGATAAAAAAATGATTTTTCTCAATATATATGGCCCTTGTGCCAACAAAGTCACTTATTGGGAGCGAATTTTTATTACATGGGCCACAAGGAAACATAACATAAATTTGTGGGGTGATTTAGATTTTTCTATTGTTAGTGCTTAAATATGGTGTCCTTCATAAAAAATGGATCATGTATTTGAATTTTTTCTGAAAGATATTATAGGAAATTGATATTTATGATGTAGATCCCATGAAGCTTAGACCTTCTTAGAGGAACAATTAGTGGGAGAAGGTATAATTTCAAAGATATTGGATAGATTGTTGTTTTCAAAGACATTAACTTGGATTATAAGGATATCAGATCACTTTCCTATATTTTTGGAAATTTCTCCATTGGGGAGAAAGCCTCAAAAATCCATCTAAATTTAACTCCGATTGGTTGAAGGAAGGTGATTTTGTGTTATTGGTGAAAGAAAAATGAGTTACACGTGATGGGACCTTCAATGTTTCAACTACCTTGTAGTTCAATGATAATTTGTAAAACATTAAGCAAAAGGGTCTTCACTAGGCCTACGAGAAGAAAATTAGGGATGAGAGGGAGATTGTTGATATAGAGGTAAAGTTAGAAAGCTTGTACAACAAAGAGATGGCATGTTATATCAATTTGGATTATAAGTGTAGGGTTATTCTCTTGGAGCAAAGGAAAAGGACGATATTGGTAGCCATAGAAGCAGGTTGGAGACTAAAAAGTAGATCAATCTGGGTAAAAAGGGGATGAGAACACCAAGTTCTTTCACCAATATGAAAATAATTGCAACAATATTAACGACATATGAAAGATTAATGAGAGTGATGGGAACATGGCTTCCAATTTTGAAGACATTGCAAGAATAAGAGTTGATCATTCTAATGAGATTCACGAGAGTAAGAGTAGGTTTACTATTGCATAAGTGGTTAAATTGGCTACTTTTCTACCTAGATTTACAAATGAGGGGGAGAAAAGGAAAGATTGTTGGAGGAAGCTTCTCATTGAGAATTACAAACAGTCTTACTTGTGAAATTCACTTAAATCACAACAAATGGAAATTTATTCTTCTAACGGATTAATTATGTAGTTTATTTGTTACGACAAATAATGAAAGAATCACACTGTAATTATTCACTGTAAAATTATGTTACTGAAAATAAACTAGAACTGAGAAAATATATGTACACACATAATAAAAATGACACCAATATTTTTGGACTAACATCCCCGAAAAAACCCTGAAGGGAAAACCGATGCAAAAAATGAGGGTTTATTTTATTATTATGCATCAACAAAATCTGAGTACATAAATATGGATGCCTGATTGGAAATCTTGAGCCAAAATAATCTGGCCAAATAATTTTTGAGATAATATGTCTCACTCGAAAACTGATCATGCTCCAAAATATGGCTATGTCTCAGCCACTTGAATGCCCCTGCGTTAGAATCTGCATAAGCCTAGCGTAGGCTCTGCTCACACTATCTGTGGAGCTGCTCGAAATATGTTTTTATGCTTGAATCTACCTCTGGAGATGACTTTCTTAACCTCTTGGAAATTTTCATGGCCACTAGCACCTAAATTTACCTACTCTTCAGCTGAATTGAACTACCCTCTTAAGCTTTTGTGACACCCCTGCGCAGCCTCATTGAGAAATAATGTGACCGTCCTGCTATTGACTCTTCAACATTGGTACTTCACTGGAAATCACTTATGTTTCTCCCTTAATAATTTTTTCTTTGGCTCGATCCCGTCTTCCTGTTGAATCACTGCACTGAATAGCTTGATCTGCCTAAGGAACTCACTCTCCCCCCTGCTCGATGTTTCTTCAATGTGTCTATCTCCATCCCAATTGATCTGCTCTTATAATATCTTGTTGGAGTAACAACAACCATGATTAAATAATAATCAATAGCTAAGATCATCTCAAAATCAATCTGTGTGAGTTTCTAGAACTTTCTCAAATTTTCTTGATTAATTCCTATTAATTAACCAATTTTCCTATATTAGACTTAGGAAAAATATAAATGATGGTTAATTAATTTAACTAAGGTGTTTCGTAATCTTATCTCATGAAACCTTTTCTGGGTTTTGAAGGGCTCGTGTTTGTTAGCCTCTCTAACACAAATCGAGACTAAAACACCTATCCAATGCTACAAAACTAACAATCTCTTTTAGAGAGGAAGGTTTTGTCTCGTGTCTTCTCCATACTATCATACTGACGCTGCTGATGTATGACAACTTTAATACAACTAGCTCTCACTTTCCATCTACCACTGGACATACTCTCATCATATGCTAACTCTATAGTTGAACCATCGTGCATCCGCAAGAATCAAAGCCTAGAGGCTCTAGTTCCACTAATATCATGCTTGGAGTTAGAGAGCATGGTCTATATAGGCTGACTAGTAAGCCTATGGATCATGAGAAGCAGGTGTAGGTTCCAGAGAAGAAAATGTAGTGCAAAATTCAGAGGGGCAGGTATAGGTTCCAACGTAGAAGGTCCAGATTCTAGAGACTCAGAGGGAGTCGAGTTCCAGCGGGAGCTTGCAGGTTCAGAGGGAGACTTTACAACCCAAGAAGAGTGCGCGGTTAGTGGGGAGAAAGGGTGATCCTGAAACTGCCAATAAGGAATCATGGAGAGATTGGAAAGCAATACATAAGAAGAAGAAGAAGAAGAAGCAATATGCTTCTAACAATGACAGTGACAGTTCCAAGAGAGGCGTAGTTCATAGAACAGGGATTGCTGCAATTGTGAGTGCCAAGAGTTGGGAAAGTGTTGCAAGTAGTGATGATGATTATGAGTTACTTCCTAGTCTTGGAAGTACCTCCCTTGCTAATATGGAGTTTTGATTTTTTAGTAGCTTGGGAGGTACTCCAATACCTAGGGTTCAGGGATTGGAGAGAAAAACACCACAAGATTCACTTGTGGGCTTGGAACCCAAGCTTGGGGTTTTGCACCAATCATGTTTTGGCAAATTTCCATGGAGCAATTTAGACATGTGATGGCATGAGATGAGAGACGACAGAAAGGATAATCCAACACTTCGAGAATTGTCGAATTCCAAGTTTTACTTAGTGAGTTATAAATTTTTGAAGTGAAAATGTGGGTTTGCACAAGAATTGTCTAGGTCGGCCTAATGCTATTTAGGCTTGTGACAACTTTTCAATCCCTAAAGTTGACATCTTGGGAGCCCTCCTTATGTACACATATAAGAGGTGATGGAGGAATTATTTCCTCATCCATTTGTGCAACACACACTTGAAGATAAGCTTGTGGAGGAGAGAGAAATATTCATGGAAGCCACAACAAGAGAAGGTTAGGGCAGTGAGGAAAATAAGGATTGTTTTCAGGGCCAATTAAGGAGACCAAGCCGCTAGAAGAAGGCCGAGTAGCCTTTCTACGAAGGTTGAGTTAGGAGACCTATAACGTGAGTCTGTTGGGCACTGTTTGAGGGACATATGAATAGTTTTATGCTGGTCGTATGCTTCAGTTGGAATGTGTGTTAGGTTGCAGACCATAGCACCACAATTAAAGTGTGCGTAGGGCTAATTGAGGGCTTATACATGCCTAAAAAAACAACATAATAAAGGAGTTTTGGGTTTGAAGGATGTTGAAGACTGTTGGTGAGGATTTTAGGGTTTTTGTAGTGTTACGAATTTCCCTAACCAAAACAGTCAAAGGTAACAAACTACAATAAACTTGGAGAAAAATTAGTAACATGTGTTGGGTCAATGTCATAACCAGTTTTGACAGAGTTTATCTTCCTACTAAGGTCATCCATTACTAGAATGAATAGTAAATGGGATAGGGAGAATCCCTATCTGAGACCCATCCCGACCCAAAAATAATCAAATGGGAAACCATTAATGAGCACCACAAACCATGATCTAATCACACAAGCCATGATCCACTCCACATTGTGTATATTTAGACTAATCTTTTGGAGCACCATCTTGAGGAAAGACCTGTCCACGCAGTCATATGCCTTATGAAGGTCTATTTTCATAACCAACACCTCTTTATTTCTTGAATGTATGGCGTGGATACATTCTTGAGCAACGAAAATGGCATCATAGATGGGCCTGTCATGTAGAAAACCTAATTTCTCTATGGAAATGTGAATCGATAGAATGCCATTTACACATTCTATAATAGTTTTGGATATTATTTTATATATGATATTGCATAACAAAATCAGCCTGAAATCAAAAAATGTATAAGGCTTTGATCGTTTCGGTATGAGAGTGATGAAAGTCGAATTAATGGAACCAAAAATGCGCCTTGTGATTCAAGATTCCTCAAAAATCTCCAACAGTTTGGGACCCATGAGCTCAAAGAAATGAAAAAAAAATTCTACTGTCTAACCATCTGGACCTGGCCACTTGTCCTTGGTAAAGGATTTCAGAACCAATTGAAATTCATCCATAGTCACGAATCGGTAGAGGGAATCATTAGTATCCTACTAAAAGTTAATGAGGTATTCCTCCACCCCCTAGAGTTGGTCCACAATATTAACCTCTACACGAGCCTTGAATAACTTCTGGAAGTAGTGTATAACCTCTATCTGGATCTCCCGCATGGAATGTACCACATTCCTATCCACCCCTTGGATTTTCCAGATAGCATTTTGGTTCTTCTTGTGGTAGGAATATTTATAGAAGAACTTAATATTCCAATCCCCCTCTCTGATCCATACATCACGACTCTTTAATCTCAAAGTTGACTCTTATATTTGTAGTATGTGCCTCTTCATCTGTTCCAGTTCCTTTAACTGATTCAAAATATACTCAGTGGGTAGATAATGTGAAAGTGAGTCCACAATCCTCCTGATTTCCTCAATCAGGTCCTTTAGTTCTTTGTACATTTTATCTTTTTTGTGTCACTCGTATGTACGGACTTGGATCTTTAAGGAAGTAAATTTTTTGGAAATCTTGTCCATAGCATACGTACC
>CM076569.1:509615928-509720435 GCA_034641835.2 Pinus albicaulis
TGAGGGTATCACATATGATTTCTAGACAATCATAACCAATTTATTGAAATCCTCATCCTCGAGCCATACTCTGTTAAATTTGAATGGTATAACCCTGTAGATCGATTCCATGTGACATTGCAAGATAATCAAACAATGATCAGATATGAAGACCTGTTCTATCCAGGATCTGAAGATCCCCAAAGAGTCCATCATATTTTCATGAATCAAGAATCTATCGAGTTGCTTGCCAATGGACTCCTCCCCAATTCTACCATTGCGTCAAGTCTGCACAATGGGAGCCGACTTGATATCAATAAAAAAATAAGCATCAAAAAGGGATGACAACTAGTTTTCCAGAGGGTGATTTCTGCATCGAGGACCCCAAGATTCTTCCCGAGAGAATGTAACATTATAATCTCCAACTATAATCAAAGACCCAATCTTCAAAATATCAGACGATTCAACATGATCCTAGAAGGATCACCTCTCTTTATAGGGGGCATATAAATTCCAGATGTGGATCTTAACACCCAAACCAAAGAAATGTCATTTTTCATTATCCGAAAGAAACTGTCACTAGGATGGAATACCATCAAAATTAGTTCCATGTGGGTTCTCCAGCGCACCGAAAGGTTTGTGGTGTCGCCACGGGAAATTTTTCAAGAGGTGACCCGTGTGGTGACAAAGGATGCACCTGAAAGGGATGCCCTAGTAATTCAGCCTTTACCTGGTCTGAATCAATTCCCAAGCTAGGTCAATACAGTCTGGGAGCCCCCTAGAAAAATTTACCTCGACCAATATCCAAGAAACCCTCTTGTCTCGAGCACCTAATGTGTAGGGATCCATGGATGGCATGTGTCACATTAACCATGGTTATTATTTTTACTTTTATTACATGGAATTTTCACCAGGGTTGTTACACCGTAGATGTTTGTCCTTCAAATTTTTTATGAATGCACTGGGAAAAAACATCCATAGCTGTGTAACAACCCTGGTGAAAATTTTCCCAGTCCCGAGCACCTAGTTTGCCAGAGGGATCAGGATGAGACACACCATCCATGGATAATTGTGAAGGGTGTGTTCCCTCTCAACATCCAACGTGGCACAAATGAAGGCCTCCTATAAGGTGATGTCCCCGTCCAACATGTCAAGAGATGGATCCATCATCTGAGGAGCATTAAAAAAATGTTAAAAAATTAGAATGACAGTGCCCCTTCACCACAAAACCTGTAATCACATAATTTTTCTAGCAAAGAGATGTCAAAGGTAGTAATCCCCACAGAGGCAGTCAATCCACAAAGCAATCCAATTTTGATCCTTACAAAACCATACCCCTAGGGATCCAGAAGATTTACCCCAAACGATGTAGTAATAAAAACGAGGCATAAGTGCTCAAATTGAGTCAAGAGAGGTGAATGTGGAGTTGGAACACTGCACCCACTTCACCAAGAGAGTGAGGACATAGAAGTAGTCTAATTTTGGTTAATATGGATTCTTCACTTCCATAACATGTTATCTTTCATCCAAGCTCATATTTTTTTTTCTCAGATTCTCATCTATGTAGGTTTAGAATCTAGATAGCTTTTTTAATCTACAGACAACACTAATAGTTAGAATCCAGATTAGCCACCATGGACTTAGTCATGGCTTACTACTTTTTCATTCATCTTGTTACTTTATATAATACGAGTACGAGCACACAAATTCCCTATCGGTTGATCTCCTCTCACTCTCCCTATTGGTCGAGTGCATAGTATCACTCCTTAGCCCAATCGCCGACCAAAGGAGATTGAAAACTATAACTCCAATATCTTTTTTTATTTTGAGCATACAACAATGTTATCTTATTGAAACACAACATGCACTATAACTATAAGAAGATATTTGATTCATTGAGGGTCACATGTAGGCTAGTACAAAAGACTCTACAATGGAGTCTTTGGCTAGGGGAAGGGGTAGGACAGATCCAGTCGGCATACACAAGAGGCAATTACACAATAAGAGAATATAGTGATAAGATAAAGTGATATTCAATGAATAAGATACAATATTTTTTATCCAATACATAATGGTTAATATTTTCTCTCTTATCATAAATAATCTTACCAAAATCCAAATTTCCCACATCCAAATATTTCCATTGAAGCTCTGATTACATTGTTTATGTTTTTTATTTTTTATTTAATCTTTAAAAATGGAATAAACTACTAAAAGATTGAACTCTTTGAAGGTAATTTTGACATTCAGTTTTATATGGATGGTATATTTCTCAAAAAAGATAGGATCACAATGACTTGAAATAAGTAAAATTTTTAGATTTCTAAATATTCTAAAATCTATTATGATTATGTAAAATTTATTGGGCAGAGAGGGGCTCTACATTTTGATATAGGGTACATGTGTAGATGTAATGTAATGTAAAATTTATTGGGTCGAGAGGCCCTCGACAACCTAATATAGGGTACATGTGAAGATGTAATGTGACAAATGTAATGTAAATATTTGAGTGATGTAAGTATAAGGCACTTATGTATATTTGAGAAATGTAATGTAAGTATAAGGCACTTATGTAAGAGGTATGGTAAATGAAAAATAAAACCTCTTTTTTATACTTAATCCAGAGGTATGGTTACTCCAACGTATGTGTAGATTAATAGGTATTATTATTTTTTGATCAATTTATAGTTTTTTTTTTTATTACTGATCTAAGATCTAAGAGGTACTCCACAAAATAATGTTATAGTGGTGTAAATGTTTGTAAATATTTACATGTCGTCTCAATTAAAAAATAGCAAAAAGTTAAAACTAATATAAATCGGAGTATGAGAGAAATGGTGTAGTGTCCTTAAATGACTATAAATTTTTTAATGTTCCCTATAGTAATAATAAAAAGATCAAAATATTAGATATCATTTTTGGGATTTTGAAATGAATCACATAGAGTCCCGGTGAGGTCACCCATCCCATAATCAAGCCAAATCCCTAACAATTATTTAGATAAATAAAATGAAAATATACATATCACATTAAAACATATAACATATAAGTATTAGCCATAAATTAAGATCAATTTTACCATATAAATTAAAATAATAATTAGGTGACTATATTTAAATTTGATTATTAAACACTTGATTCTTAACAGTTGATATTCATCTTCACTTTACCATGGATATTATTAACATTAAATAATCTTTCTTACAATACCATGGTGAATACCATGACTTATCAATAGCACATGCCAAAGAACAATCTTTAAAGAAAATTATTAATAAGTTTTGGAGAAAATGAGCTTTATGGCTCCTAGATCTTGGAGTATAGGGTTTCCCTAACTGCGGCATCAGGGAACTCTCAGATTTGATATGCAGAATGTTGTAGTAGTGCTCCAATCTTGGACTCCATTTTGTGATTAGTTTTGGATGAAAGAGATATCATATATGATCCCGATATCATTTTTTCTCTACTCATTATGGAGGAGGTGGTTGATTTCAATGCCCTATTGCAGGCATGAAAACCAAATGGGCCTTCTCCCCCAAAACATTTGTGAAGAAAGTAGCTAAGAATCCAGATATGGAACTATGTCCATCAGATTCATGCAAGAGAGCCTTAGCACTCTCAGAAAAGAATTAGTTGGCATGTTTATGGGCTTATGGATTCGTCTTCCTTACCTCCCTTTCCATATATGGGGACTTGATGCACTAAAATAGATTGGAAATAAGATGGGTTGAAATAAGATTGGAGACCATTTTTCTTGTTCTCGTATTTGTTGTTGTGGTGTGAAGCCTGATTATATTCCTGATTCAGAGATCTTTGTTTCAGTTAGAAGATGGACAACTGCAGCTGGAAAATATACACACTAGCCAAAATCATGCAGATATGTTAACAGAAGTTGTAACCAAGGAGAAACTCAGATTCCGCTCAGTTTCAATTGGTCTTCAAGTACGGTGATGAAGATGAAAAACAACCATGTCCAAAGTGGCGTAATTTTCCAACAAATGAAATAGCGGTGGAGTTGCTACAATCAGTCTACAAGTCGAAGATTGTTGGGGTGTGGAGCATGATCAATATTTCTGATTCAAAGATCTTTGTTTCAATTGTATTTATACCTGGGGTGTGAAGCATATTTAATATTTCTGATTCAAATATCTTTGTTTCGACTGTATTTATACCCCAGGAAGATTGTAGACCCCTTGTAAAATATTGTAATTTCATAGTTAATCTAGGTTGTTCATTAAGAAAATGATCTAACTGTAGAAGTTATGCTTAATTTAGGGTTTTTTGGCTTGAAGACAA
The DNA here is from genome assembly GCA_034641835.2 of Pinus albicaulis. Classification (NCBI taxonomy): domain Eukaryota; kingdom Viridiplantae; phylum Streptophyta; class Pinopsida; order Pinales; family Pinaceae; genus Pinus; species Pinus albicaulis. The sequence goes on from CM076569.1 coordinate 509,620,204, forward strand.
CCCATTGGTTTATATGAGGGAATTGTATTGTGGTTGTGTATTATGTGTATTATCAGCAAGAAAGAGATAGCATATTATGTGGGAGAGAAGAAGAAATTATAACATATTTGCTGTAGGTTGTATCTCTTCATTTTTTTGGATAATATAAAAAAAAGGATCGGTTGTTTCTCCATGGAAGTATCCCAAATTGGGTGAACCGCATGGTTGTTTCTCTTGTTTTATCTGTTTTTTGTGATTGTGTTTCTGGATATTTTATGTCTTCCACTGCTCTATAAATCTATCTGAAGGGTTACCAGAGGCCCTAAAAATAAATTTAGGGGAATGGAGCTATATTCAAGAATTGTACTATGAGAAAATTCCCTTCAAATGCATCATTTATTAGTAAATATACATATTTATTATATTTAATTAAAATCATTACAAAACATTCATAAGATCAGTCTCACCATGCTCCCTCAATTTAAATTAGTATGAAGAAGATGTAAAAATATTTCACTTTCACCCTCAAAGTCATGAATAAACTATTTCAATATCCGTGTTTCTCTTATAGAAAAAGTAAAAATAAAAAAATAAATTATTTTGCCAAAAAAATGTTGTAATGTCATGTTTAACATTTTGACTTGGTCAAAATAAAATAAAATAATTATGATTATGATTATAACTATAATTATAATTATAATTACCAACAAAACATTTTTATATCTCTCAATGTTTGAGAACTAGGTATGGGAATAGATGAAGTACCTCTCTGCATTGTAAAACCTGTAAATAAGATTAACCAGTGAAAGCCATGGAAATACCTGAGATTGTTGGCATAGTAGACTAAAGAGAAAATAGGAAAACCCTAATTCCCTTAGGGTTAGTTGCAGAAGGAAGGTTGAATTCCAAACAACAAACCACAGATTGTAATACCCAATTTTCTCTACCCCCAGGCTTGGCCAGGAGCTTGAGGAGCCTCGACCCAAGGGCATCTAAGCGATCAAAGTCACTTGGGGATGGCACCTGGCTTCAGCCACACCAGCGATAAGCTCACTAGATTTTTTAGCATGTCTCATCCCCCCACATGAACAACACCAACAATAAGCTCACTAGATTTTTTAGCGTGTCTCATCCCCCACACGAAAAGTAAGCTCGCTAGTTTTTTTAGCGTGTCTCATCCCCATAGCACAAGGCACAACCACTCCCTTTAAGGTTTGATCTTGGGTCACCTTGCTGACGAAGCCCATCCTCAACTCGTTATCCTAGTAAAACTTGACGACATGAATAAAAATAAAATTATTTCTAACTCTTAACTCCAATTTTAATAATTATCATTTTTTTTCTATTATTTTATTTTTTTAATCTTAACAAAAACATGTATACACTTAAAAAAAAAATAAAAAATAAAAAAATAAAACAACATTCAGATTAAAATGAAAAGAACCCACGATAACATTTATTTGAAACTTCTGATCCACACGGAATGAAATAAACTTAATCTTAGTCTTAACCACCTGACTCACTTATAACACATCCATCTCTATATCCTCAACCACCTGACTCACTTATAACACATCGATGTCTATATCCTCTTGGATGTCCTCATTCATTCCATTGCACCTGCTTTTTTGCACAGAAACTATCCACTGTTCCTCTATTCGAAGGATATCATCGCTAAGCAAATCAAACTCAATACTCAAAACCATCCCTTCCTCAATTCCTCGACTTCTTTCTGCCCGTTCTCAAGTTCTGCCAAGATCTCCTGCAATTTTTTTTTTCAGAAAGTCCTGCAATTTTTTATCCTCAAGGGTATCTAGGGTATCCAGTTTGATTCTAATTTGCTTCAGTCTGGTGAAATCCACTCGAGAGTCTTCCATATTAGTGTTTTATAATGGAAGCCCCGAAGCATATTAGCTTTTCTGGCGAGGAAATTTGCGAAATTGGATCTGAATTTTCCCTTGGGGAGGAATAATAAGTGGGTGTCGTAGGTAAAGATGGTATTACTTACCTTTGTGGATTGATCCTTATCATCTCCCCAGTGTTTAAATAGCGAGCGACTTAGGTCAAAGATAGAGGAGGTCGACATTATTTGCCGTGTAATGCCGACTTTGTAACTTTTTATCTTTTATTTTTAATATAGATATATTTTTTTTCGTAAATTTAACTTAATTACATTATTTTATTTTTAATATTGATATATTTTTTTTCATAAATTTAACTTAATTACATTATTTTATTTATAATATTGATATATTTTTTTCCTAAATTTAACTTAATTAAAATATTTTTTTCATAAATTTAAAATAATTACATTTTCGTATGTATTTAGGGGACTTCTTAACTTTTTTATCTTTTACTTTTACTATCAAAATAAAATTTTCATAATTTTTTATTAATTATTTAAGAAAATAGTTAAATTTAATCTCTTATATATATATATATATCTATATATATATATATAAATTAAAGATTGAAATTTATCCTAAAATAGTTATATTTTTTCTCTTTTTTTAATTACACAGAGAGTGTTTTATAAAGCAAAAATGGAAAAAGACACTCATGAGAGTTTTTTTTTTTTTAAGCTTTTTCATCCATTTTTGTTTACATCATTTGTATTTGTGCATGACCAGTTTGGCATGGGCTTTGCAGTGTGAAGCAATGGCAAGGTGAGCGGACACACAAACAATGCAATAGAGATCAAATATTGCCAAAATATGTGTTAAATTAGCCTTTCTACGACGGTTGTGATCTTCCAAGTTTGAATTGGATTCTAATTTCATATACTGTTGTTTTAAAGTACTATCCCATATTTTTTTCAGAAGAAAAAAACCACTAGTATAATGATAAAACCAATACATATATGTTGATCATATGAGATCATCATAGTGTCTATCCATCAATATCAAAATACATAGATACATCATCCAAAACCAAGTCTACATTCGTTTGCTGTAGCCATGCATATTAAAAAGTCAGAACTATTTCTAATACCAGAAAGAGAATTTCATGAGAATAGCTAAACACTACTATCAAAACATCAAAATGAATATAAAGCCTGTAGAGACTTGTAATGACACATCCAAAAAGAGAACACCTCGTATGACCATGCTATAATTTCTATGGAGAATATATGGTCCCCATTTCACAAATAGTCCCATCCAAATAATGGCAATTATTTTTGGTACCTTCTTCATCATTGAGACTGATTTTAGATAGAGTATCTGCAGTGGTATTAACTTCCCTGTAGACATGATGTATGCTGAAAAACTGGAAAAATCTGATGAGGGATTTAATACGAGCCATCTAACCTCAGAGACCTAGAGGATCATATGATGTGAAGTCTTGAAATCCATCACTAAGAGTCCTTGAATCCCCATAGACATGCAAGGTCTCTAGGGATTTCTCTCTGGAAAACTAGAGGAGGCCCCATAATGCGCATGTCTCCGCTTTGGAGTTTGTTCCATTTCCAACAAACCAATGTAATTTGTAGTGTTCCCTTTCACTGATCCCGAGCCAAGCCCCACATCCACAACGTCTGCACTTCCCAACGCCATCGAAGAAACCAACCAAGATGTCGAGAGCGAATGAACAAGTCTGAAAATAAGATATTTTGTGAACTCAGGGCGAATATCCTGTGTCTCCAACCAAGTGTTATTTTTTGAACATATGTGAAAGGTGTTGATCTAGATCCCATCGAAAAATGCATTTGTTCCAGGCTCACCAAATTTCCCAAATAAAAAGAGGGGAAGGTAGTTGTGAGCACCATGAGTGGAAATCCACCATCGGATACATGCTTCCACATAACCAAATGGACTAAAAGAAAACTTTCAATAAGAGAGAGTTGGCATATAAATTTGTTTGGAGATATCACAACACAAAAAGAGATGTGTGCAGACTCATCTGCAATACCACAAAGGGGACACCATCTCGGACCATGTAAACCCCGTCTGATGAGGTTATCCCACGTAAAAATCTTGTAGTGGCAAGTTAACCATGTGAATAATATGATCTTCAAAGGAATGTTCCACTTCCAAACGTTGAGAAACTAAGCGGCAGTGATAGAGTTGAATAAATTTTCCATAATATACCTGTAGTTTTCAGCTATCTCAATGTAGCCCTTCCAGATTATCCTGCTCGATATTAGCGAGTTACCCCTCTGATTCTTGCAAAGTATGCCCATTTAAGATCCAAGACAAATCCATCCCATTCTAGTGCGTTGTCTCCATGTAAATTAATATCCCTCGCCAATTTCCATATAGGATGGATCCCGTTCCAACTACCAATAACCTATGCCAGATAGAACATGCCCCTGTGATGAAGTGTCTCAATGGTTGTAGTAGAAAGGTCCGAGTACTTGTGAAAAGTCATAATATGATCTCATCCAATAATGATATTATTACCCAAACCGAAATACCAATGAATCCTTTTCAAGAACCATGTTTTGATCTTTCGAAAGCTCAACCATATGACTGATCCGCTCTTCTTAATAATATTGTTGAACCTGGACCAATCCAAGAAGGTATTGTACTTGAGGTATTTTGCTTTGGTGATATTCGCCCATATACCGGTACCAAATAATTCTCTCCAAATAGATTTGATAAGTAAGGACCAACCAAAATATTTAGTGTTTAGTATACCTCAACCATCCAGAGTCTTAGGCTTGGAGATATTTTCCCATTTGATCAGATGAATTGTATGAACCATATCCGCACCAAACCATAGAAAGCGTGACAGAATAGAGCGAATTTGAGAGGTGATATGAGTCGGGAGGGAAACTAACTGTGCCCAGTAAGTGGCCAACTGTTGAAGTACGACTTGTCTCAGAGTATATCTCCCCCCAAGAGTGAGCCAACTATGGGTCCAACAATTTATCTTGTTGTGGAATTTAACCAGTAACCATGCCCAATCTCTAGTCCTGTAGTTGCATGGCTTATGTTTGAAACCGAGATATGTGAATCCCTCTGTAAGAGGCCTAGAGCCCATGCAAAAGTGATATGCAATATGATCAATCTCCGCTTTCTCTCCAGAAGAGAAAAGTAAAATCGATTTTTGCCCATTTTCCAATAAACTAGAAGCTTCGTCGTATTGATGAAAGATATCATGCAAAGAGATCCAATGAGATCTGGGTAAAATCCCAAAAATAAGTATGTCGTTAACGAAGAAAAGATGTGTAATGTTGACCTCCCACGACATTTTCAAACCAGTGAATCACCAGATGTTTGGTAGATTTTATCTTCCTACTAAGGCCATGGCATGACTAGAATGAATAGTAAAGTGGATAGGGAACATCCCTGTTTGATACCCCTCCCAACCCAAAAAAAATTAGACGGGAAACCATTAATAAGCACCATGAACCATGCTTCCGTCACACAAGCCATGATCCACTCCACATTGTGTATATCAAGACCAATCTTCTGGAGCACCATCCTAAAGAAAGACCTATCCACACAATCATATGCCTTCTGAAAGTCTATTTCCATAACCAACGCCTCTTTATTTCTTCAATGTATGGTGTGAATACATTTTTGAGCAATTGAAATGGCATCATGGATGGACCTATCATGTAGAAAATCGAATTTCTCCCTGGAAATGTGAATTAACAGAATCCCCTTTACATGTTCTACAATATTTTTGGATATGATTTTATATATGATATTGCATAAAAAAAAGCGGCCTAAAATAAAAAATGTAGAAGGATTTGATCATTTCAGTAAGAGACCGATGAAAGTCTAATTAATGGAACCAAAATTTCGCCCTGTGATTGGAGATTCCTCAACAATCTCTAGCAGTTCGGGATCCATAAGATCAAAGAAATAAAAAAAAAATTATACCGTCCAACCTTCTGAGGCTAGGAAGTCGTCCTTGGTAAAGGATTTCATAACTAATTGTAATTCGTCCATAGTCACCATTCAGTAGAGAGAATCATTAGTATCCTACCGAAACATAATGGGGTATTCCTCCACCCCTGAGAGTTGGTATACAATATTGACCTCTGCTCAAGCCTTGAATAGCTTTTGGAAATAGTGTACACCCTCTATCTGGATCTTCCAGGTGGAATGTACCACGATCTTGTCCGCCCCTTGGATGTGCCAGATATAATTTCAGGTTCTTTCTGTGGAATGCATATTGATGGAATAACTTGGCATTTTGATCCGCCTCTCTAATCCATGAATCCCGACTCTTTAATCTCCAAGTTGACTCTTGTATTTGTAGTATGTGTCTCTTCCTCCCTTCTAGTTCCTTTAACTGATTCAAAGTTTAATCAGTGGGTACAAAATGTGAAAGTGAGCCCACAATCCTCTTGATTTCCTCAATCATGTCCTTCAGTTCTCTGCACATTCTATATTTTTTGTGTCGCTCTCATGTGCAGACTTGGCTCTTTAAGGAGGCCAGTTTTGTGGAAATCCTGTCCATAACAGACGTACCTGAGGGTATCACATATGATTTACAGACAATCTTAACCAGTCTATTGAAATCCTCTTCCTCGAGCCATACTCTATTAAATTTGAATGGTATACCCCTACGGATCAGTTCCATGTGTCATTCGGGATAATTAGACAATGATCAGCTGTGAAGACCTATTCTGCCCATTATCTCAAGTTCTTATCCAGGTGGCTATTGGTGGCCACCTACCTATTCCACTTGGGGCCCCACTACTGTCTCTTTTAGTTTTTTAGTTTCGACATAACTTACTATTTTTAGTAGTTTTTTGGGTCTTGAACTTCCGGAGCCATTTTGAGGCCCTAAACGATGTTTTTTGGGAAAAATGGGAGCAACATGGGTCCATGGACTGATTTTTCTCACATCAAAAGGTGTATTCATCGGATATATCTTTATAATGAGCTATGGTATGCATCAAACATAGATCATATTCCAAAGTTACATCCCCGGGAAGTTGAAACACCAATTTACCCAAACGAGGCCCATAGTTTTTACGCTTCATCTCCTAGGGTTAGGGTTTTGGATGTTTAGGGTTTTCCATTGTTTCTAAATAATAAATAGGCCCTCGATCCTCATTGTAACATAGTTCAGAGGCCTGTAGCCGCCACATTGCTTCTCAATGACAAGCTACCAACGCCCTAGCTAGGTTATTTCCATTCTGTCTGTAAGCAAATTTCAATTATTTGATATTAATGAAATGAAGTGTTATTTCCGCTGCATATTTGTATTAATTGTTATATGTGTATTCTGTTACGTTCTTGCATAAATCTGGATCAGTGGTATTAAAGCAGTCTGCTTTTTCTTGATCCTTCTTTACATGTCCTCAACGAGGTCGGGGTATAAGGAGTTAGGGCTCGATCTAGTTGAACCTTTGCAAGATCAGCCTCGCAAACCCTGACGACCACCCATGGGGGATGAAAAGAAAGATGAGGGAGTATGAGATCCTATCAAAATATTTCTCAAGGAGGCCCTAAAAAAAAAAAGGAATGCGATGATGGATAACTTTTCCCAGACCATTCAATGATTGCCCGCTGGTAGTGCATCTGCATCCAATAGCCACTCTGGAGGCATGACTCCCTTTAAGGTACAAGTAAACTTTTACATTCCAATATTTGAGGGTCAAATAGATGCATATGCCATAGATAGATGGTTGAATCTATTAGAAGGATAATTTTCGTTTCATGACTTTTCCGACCGAGAGAAGATTATTTTTTCACTCCTCAAATCTAGCCCCCATGTCAAGGACTGGTGGGAAACCTACTGTGAGAAAAAGGATGAGACAAAACCCTCTCTGTTCTCAGTCATACCCACTTGGAATTCTTTCCTAGATGCCATCAAGGAACAATACTATCCCGTGGGGAGCTATGAGGACAAGTACATACAATGGACCACACTGCGGCAACAAAGGGATCAAGATGTGCATAAGCTGACGAGTTTGTTTCATACCTTGCGCACAAAGTTGGGTATCAAAGATTCAGAGAAAAATTTGGTGCTAAAGTATTTTAGTTTTATGCACATATAAATTCAGGAGGAAATGGAATTCCTCAACATCTCCTCGCTTGGTATGGCATACCGATGTGTTTCCAAGATTGAGCAGAAATTCAAACAGAATAAGCGAGCCTTTGGATCTATGAATCAAAAGAAAGGGAAAGGTGCCCCCAAACCGTAGAAAAAAGGACAAAGCCAAGGCATGGCGGCCCAAGACAACCTTCCAAAGCCACAATCAAATAAAAAAACCACAAAGCCAAAGAAGGACATGGGAAAGTGGTGTGAGTTCCATAAGAGCTCCACTCACAACACAAGTGAGTGCCGGGCCAAGAAGTCATTGGTGGCCGACATGAGGGCATCTGGATCAGATGCATGCTCCGACTCTGAATCAGAACCTAACAAGGGGAATGACAAAGGGAAAAAAATTATTGATGCGGAGCCCAACGCGACTGTTGCCACTGCGAAGATCCAGAAGGAGGAACCAAAATATCCAGAGGAGGAGGAGTGTCTCTTCCACTCCTAGATGTGGGTAAAGGGTTCCCTGCTATAGTTCATTATCGATAATGGGAGCCAAAAGAGCCTCATTTCAGTAGATGCCGTGAAGCAGTTGGGCTTGTCAACCATAACACACCCACAACCATACACCATCGGCTGGCTTCACCAGGGACGGGATCTCCACGTTAGCCAGCAGTTCTGCCTTCCCTACAGCATCAATCCCATCACAGATGAGGTATTATGTGAAATTGCTCCTCTTGATGTTTCTGATGTATTATTAGGCCAACCATACTTGTGGAAGTGACATGTTGTGTATGATTCTTGGCCTCACGCTATTATTTTTACTTTTGGAAATAAGATGTATAGGATACTAGAGGTACCATTACCTGTCGCTATCTCTTTGGATACTGCAGAACAATGCAGTAAACTCATTTCCAAAACCAGGAAATTTGTTTTCCTAATGATCTACCCCCAGGGCAAGAAGAATACTGTGGCGACGACCTCTAGACAGGGCTCCTCTCCATGACAACAATAAATGGACAAGGTTGTGGAGGAGTACAGGGACATATTCACCTCACCCACAGGGGTGCCTTTGCATTTTCAGATCAAGCACCCCATTGATCTGACCCCAGCCCAATGGACTGATCTATTAGCGCTCTGTTTTGGAGAACGATGAAATTAAGAGGCAGATTCAGGAGTTACTGCAGAAATGTCACATCCGTCCAAGTTCATCGCCCTGTGGGAGCCCAATTGTGTTGGTACAGAAAAATGATGGGACTTGGAGACTCTATATTGAAAATCAAGCGCTGAACAAGATCACTGTTCGGAATAGGTACCCAATCCCATGGATTGATGACCTTCTAGACCAAATCAAAGTGGAAAAATATTTTAGCAAGATCAACTTGAATTATGGGTATCAATAGGTACCAATTGAACCCTCCGATGTGTGGAAGATGTGTGGAAGACTACCTTCAAAGCCAAGGAGGGCCTTTTCAAATGGTTGGTCATGCATTTCGGGTTGACGAATGCTCCCGCAACCTTCATGAGGTTGATGGACGACATCTTGCGGCCATTCACCAACTCATTTGTAGTGGTGTACTTGGATGACATTATGATCTACAACCAAACTTGGGAAGAGCACCTCCACCACATCTGACAAGTCCTCCAAACACTGCGGCAACACAAGTTGTGTGCCAATTTGGAGAAGTGCACTTTTGGCATGACCCAGGTTCAATATTTAGGATACATTATTGATGAAAGGGGGGTGCATGTGGATCCAACCAAGATCCAAGTCATTCGGGATTGGCTAGCCCCAACCACTCTAACAGAGCTTCGCAGCTTTTTGGGTCTTGCTAATTTCTACTGCAGGTTCATGTTGAAATTCTCTCATATCACTTGGCCCTTGAGTCAAGTCACCAAGGGAGGAGTGAAAGAAAAATTATTTTGGTCAGAATCTCAATAGAAGGCATTCGTAGAATTGAAACATTGCCTCTGTTCTGCCCTAGTGCTCACATTACGAGACTTGCAACAACCATTTATGATCGAGACAGATGCCTTTGACTATGTTATTGGGCCAGTTCATACTGAACAGGGGCATCTAGTGGCATATCACAGTGAGACATTGTCCAACACAATTTGCAAGTATCCCACTTATGACAAAGAAATGCATTCCATTGTGGAGGCTTTTTGACAATGGAAGCAATACATTTTGGGGAAGGAAACAATCATCCAGATAGACCACCAACCCTTGTAGTTCATATAGACATAAGGGAATTTGCAGAATGATCACCATCAGAAGTGGTCCAAATATTTGCAACAATTTCATTTGAACATCAAGTATAAGAATGGTAGCACCAATAATGTTGCAGATTGCCTCAGCCGACCATCGGTGGTGGCGCTAACCACCATTCTGAACTCTTGTGTGCATGAGACTTCTAATTGGCCGCTTCTCTACTAGAGTGATCCAGAATTCGGCCACACATACAAGGCACTCTTGGGGGGTACGCAAGTTCCAAATTTTCACCTCCAAGATGCACTGTTATGTCACCTGGGACACCTTTGTGTTCCTTCAAGTGAGCGTTCCAAGATGAAATGGGAAACACACTATAGTTGAGTCGCTAGGCATTTTGGGGTCGAGAAAATAGTAGCAATACTGCATAAGTATTTCTATTGGCCAAACCTTCGACAGGATGTCGAGAAGTACATCGATCCTGCATTGCTTGTGCCATTGCCAAACCGACCATCAAGAAGAAAGGCCTATATACTTCGCTACCTACCCCTGGTTGACCTTGGGAATCCATCTCCATGGATTGCATGCCAGGAATTCCTTCTACTAAGCATGGAAACGACTATGTTTTTGTGATCTTCGACATATTCTCAAAGATGGTCATTATGGTGGCCTGCAAGAAGAATATCACAATAGAAGCCATTGCTAAACTCTTCTTTGAATGAGTGTGGGTGCACTTTGGGATCCCATAGTATATCATATCAGATCAGGACAGTAGGTTCCTCAACACATTTTGGTCCAACGTCTGGTCAATGCTGGACACCGAGCTCACCAAGTCCACAGCTTTCCATCCCCAAATAGATGGCCAGACAGAGGTCGTCAACAAGATGATTGTACACATTCTGATCATGTACAATTCCAAGCATCCATGCACATGGGATGAGAACCTCCCCTATGTAGAACACAGTTATAACCGGGCTCTCCACAGCTCAACCGACCACAACCCCTTTTAGGTGGGCTTGGGATTCCAACCACTATGTCCCATTGACGTAGCCATGCCATTTGCAGCTACTCAGGCCGATTCAGCTCATGTCCAGTTTGAAGATAACAAAGAGAACAGCTTCATCGAGCATATTCAGCACATCCGCCAACAATTTCATGACATATTGGACATAGCAAATGCTAAGTACAAGCAACGAAATGATCAGCATTGGGTGCCACACAACTTCTAGGTGGGTGACAAAGTGTGGCTACATTTGTAGAAGGGACCCCACCGCAAGCTTCGCCTGCTCCGATATGGGCCATAAACCATCACTAAGGCTGTACGGAACAATGAATTTGAGCTCAGTATTCCACCATTCCTTGGTCTGCACCTAGTATTCAATGTGGACCACCTTCGTCCCTACTTCCCACCTCTACTAGACACCTCTGACATTGCAGAACAACTCACACCAACAGAGTTAAACCTAGAATGCATGGAACATGCCACCACAGATTGTATCATGACATGAAAATCAAGAACACTTGCCAACAGAAGATCCAAATATATCGAGTTGTCAAAGCTAGCTAACTCCTACACCAAGGCAAGTGGTTCACCAGGGACCAAGTTCATCAAAAGTTTCCTCATCTCATGGAGGAACTCAACGCAATGGGGACCATTGCTAACTAAGGGGGGAGGAATGATCCATGTGGATATTGGTGGCCACCCACCTATTCCACTTGGGGCCCCACCATTGTCTCTTTCAGTTTTTCAGTTTCACCACAACTTACTATTTTTAGCATTTTTTCGGGTCCTGAACTTCGGGAGCCGTTTTGAGGCCCTAAGTGACGTTTTTTTGAAAAAACTGGGAGAAACATGGGTCCATGGATTGATTTTTCTCACATCAAAAGTTGTATTCCTTGGATATATCTTTCTAACAAGGTATGGTACGTGTCAAATAGAGATCGTACGCCAAAGTTATGTCCTCGGGAAGTTGAAACACCAATTTAACCAAACGGGGCCCATAGTTTTGGTGCTTCATCTCCTAGGGTTAGGGTTTTGGATGTTTAGGGTTTTCCATTGTTTCTAAATAATAAATAGACCCTCGAGCCTCATTGTAACATATTTTAGAGGCCTGTAGCTTCCACATCTCTTCTCAGAGACAAGCTACCAACGCCCTAGCTAGTTTATTTCCATTTTGTCTCTAAGAAAATTTCAGTTCTTTGATATTAATGAAATGAAGTGTTATTTCCACTACATATTTGTATTAATGGTTATATGTGTATTATGTTGCAATCCTGCATAAATCCTGATCAAGTTCCCCAAAGAATCCATCATATTTTCATGAATCAAGAATATATCGAGTCACTTGCTTATGTATTCCTCCCCAATTCTACCATTGTGCCAAGTCGGCACAATGGGAGCCGACCTGATATAAATAATATTATAAGCATTGAAAAAGGATGAAAAATGGTTTTCCAAAGGGTCATTTTTGCACTAGGGACCCCAACATTCCTCCCGAGAGTATGTAACATTATTATCTATAGCTATAAATACCCAATATTCAAAATATCAGATGATACAACACGATCCTAGAAGGACCACATATCTTTATAGGGGGAATATAAATTATAGATGTGGATCTTATCACCTGAACCACAAAATATCCTTTTTCATTATCTAAAGGAAAATTTCACTGGGATGGAAGACCGCCAAAATAAATTCCATGTGGGTTCCCCTGCGCCGAAAGGTCTGTGGTGTCGCCGCAGGAAAATTTTCAAGAGGTGACTTGTGTGGTGACAAAGGAGGCACCTGAAAGGGATTCCCCAATAGTATAGCCTTTTCTTGGTCCGAATCGATTCCCAAGCTAGGTCAATACAGTCCAAGAGCCCCCTAGCGAAATTTACCTTGACCAATATCCAAGAAACCCTCTTGTCCAGACACCGAGTGTGTGGGGATCCATGTATATGAAGCGGCCAACTACATTTCCAAGCTCTTTCAAAGCAACACGAGTCTATAACTCCAAAGGAAGGCCCGAGAACTTATCAGAGACCAAATTTTTCCACAACGTTTCCAAGAGTGGGTTGAAGCCCACATACCATCTACTTAGTTGAAGAAAAATTAGGCCCCAAACCCAAGGAGTCTCCAAGATGCAGTTGGAATCATCCCGATGAAGGAAATGAAACTATACCAGCAGCTCATCAATTATACCTAGTCCGCCATGTCCAACTTGCAAGCGCCTGCAAATACCTACTGACCAACAAGAGCCCTGTCCTGCAAGCTAGTTACCCTATCCCACAATACATCATAGAAAAATGTTAGAAGGTTTTTTTCAGTTGTGGCCTTGATTTTTTTTTGACCAATGTCTTCTACCTCCCAAAGTACGCCTTTGTAGATGTTTTTTCCAAGTGCTTTCGTCAAAATTTTGAGGGACAACCATCTGCGGTGTAACAACCCTGGTGAAAATTCAATGTAATAAAAGTAAAAATAATAACCATGGTTAATGGGACACACATTCCAAGTTGAATGGTGGGAAAAATATCCTAGTGGGTGTTCATTTAGGTTATTATGGCTAAAGGAAATTGGCAAAGGCATTAAAGAGGAATTTTTTTTTTTTGGCTCATTTATTTATGAAAATAATGGAAATTAGGAGAAAAGGGAGATGAAAGGTCACAGGTTGCATGTGAGGAGGAAAATGAGAGAAAATAATGGAAAATGAAGAAAATAGAGGCCTCATTGATAAAAAGGCTTCTGAGGATCAGTTGGAAAGCTTTTGTCAGCACATTTTTGGAGCTCTCTCAGTATTCTATCTGTCTCTCTCTCTCTTGGATACAGTTTTTTGAAGCATTTTGGCATTGGACCAAGAAAGAAAATAAATCTAGAAGAAGGAGGAAGAAAGAAAGGAGGAGTAGGAATAAAGCAACTACAAAAATATTCTTTGCATGTATCGATTTACATGTGTATTTTCCTTGCTAGATATGGCATGCATGGTATTGCATGTGGTTCTTTTATGTCTTGGAATAGGTTTTTCCAGGTGTGATAGCATTTTCAGCCTAACCTTTCCATTTCTGGTAGCCATGGTGTTGTGGAGTTCTCATGCCTTGGTTTAGCTAGATGACTGGATGGATTTGAAGATGAGTGATGTGGATATTTGAATATTATGATTATTTATGTCACAAAACTAGTTTATGTGTTGCCTCGATTCAGGTCCTAGTGATTCATGTTTGGATTGTTGTAAACTCTGAGAGGTGTTGCCTTGGTTTAGGGACTAGTGATTCGGGATTGGATTGTGGTAAATCTTGAGAGGTGGTTGCCCTTGATTAGGTCTACGAATCCTTACCGGTGAATGACGAGATATATGGTAAAGCCTAGAGGGTGGTATCTCGGTTTAGGGCCTAGTGACCCCTGATTCAGACTGTGGGTTTCGGTAAAGCCTCAGATACTAGGAGACAAGAAAATTCCTCACGGTTTAAGTGGAGATGATATGGTGATATCCATGCTTGTGTTGGCTTAGTGATCAGGTGTAGATCAAAATAAAGTCGGTTATGAAATGTTTGTTGTGTTGGCCTAGTGAGTTGGGATGGATCATGGTAAATCTTGATTTATATTGATGAGGGTGAGGTGGTTTAGCCTCAGGATTCCCTGGTTGGTTCTTTTGGTTTGAGTCCCACATTCATGCTTGGAATATGGCAGAGGGGTGATTAGCTGAAGAGAGATTTGGCTCAGCCAATCTATGGTCGAGTGGAACATGGAAGTCCCATCTCTGGTTGGTTTTTACACTCATTAATGGGAAACTCATTCCTTTGGTGTTTGATGTATAATTGAAATGGTTATTATGTTGATTTTATTTTTGTTGCAGCCATGGTATTTCTTTTGTTATTATGTTAGTTATAAGCATATATTTTATCAGTAATGATGTATGGATTTATCCATGTTTTTTATTGTAAATTAATGCACAATGTATTTATGGTCAAATAGATTGTATTTCAGCTAATGATGTATGGGAGGAATTCTTCTTAGTGATTATCAGATAAGTATGATACCCCTATGTTTAAATATGTTGTTTATACCTGTAGATTCAATGTTTATGACATGTTTGACAAAATTCCTATCATGGCTAGGAGGGGTACACATGAGTTCTTTTTGATGCGATTGATTCTCTATCAATTTTTCAATGTTAGGTATCATCCCCTAAGTTTTCATGAATTTCTAGGCATTGAATTGGGCTCTGGGCCTAAAAAGGTGGCTCAAATCCTGGAGTTGCAAGCACAAAATTGAGCAATTAGGGCCTTGATCGCTTGCTTGTGTTGAAGTCCAACAAGAAATTACAGCACACACACTAGTGTGGGACCAACAGGTTGTAGTGATACATTAGTGTGAAGGCCAATTTAATTAATTAAATTGGTGCAGTGTCTAATTTAATTTTCCCTTAATTAAATTGAACAATAAAATGTAATCTTATCTCATGATCGCTTGTAATAGTTAATTGAGTGTGATAAAATCAATTAGCTCATGTATTTCGAGTTGAGGGTGGTTGGTGAGGCATGCAGAGTAATTATATTAGTTATGGAGTTTGAATTGCAGTTGCTACATTAGTTTAATGCATGAGTAATCAATTAACTCAGTTAGGTGAGTTAGAGTCAGTTGAACTAGTTGTAATTGGTTGTTTCACTAGTGAGAGATCAAGTTAATTAAATATTATTTAATTGACAATCAGTGATCTGCCATGCAACTTTTGATTTACTATTAATAGATGCATGCATCTCAGTTCCAGTGGAGAACAAATTGAGACAAATGTTAAAGGGATGTTAACTATCATTTGTGTGATTAGTAGGTTGCTCGCATGCAACCAGACATCCATGGGATTTCCCATGATCCTCGTGTAGGTTTGGAAGGCCAAAATTCCTAAATAATAGGGATTGCATTCATCAGGAATTGCACAAGAAAGGCAGGCAGTTTAGAAGTTGAGAATTGGCTAAGTGTTGGTCGATTTTTTCCGGGACACTGTGAGACAGTCAAGATAGTGAAGAAGACTCTTGTGAGAAGAGTGCATTGTATTGTTTCATGATTCCTTGGTTAATTATATAATAGAATATAGAGGGGTTTTGAGAAGTAATATTTCTTCGGGAAAATATCTGTGTTGTGGTTTGGTTTGATTCTTTATTTACTTCTTGTGGTTGGCGATCATGTTTATTTTCCACAATTGATTTGTAGAAGGATTCAATATCTAGCTTTAATACATTTATTGACCAGATTGAATCCATTGATATACATATGTTTTTATAATTTCTACAACTTTTTGAGTTGTTCCTGCAGCTATAGCCTCTTGGCCACTAACTTGTTGTGTTGTGCTTGCATATATGGATCAAAAGGGCCAAATTGTCAACATGACCCAGGGGTAAGAGGCCTAAAGGGATGGGTTGCCTCCTAAGGGTGTTTTTGATGTTGTGTAAGGTTTTATTTTCATGTTTCTGTCGGTTCCACTTCCTCAAGGTTATCTAGGAGGTTGAATCTCATTATACTAGCCTCTCGTCGCATGTTTACCCTGTCTTGGCTAGTTACTTGGGTAGATGTGGGAGGAGGGTGTTACATGCAGGGCATAATCCAACGTAGAGGGAGGAGGATTAGGACAAGACACACCATCCATAGATAATTTGAAAAGGGTGTGTTCCCTCTTAGCATCCAACTTGGCACAAATGAAGGCCTCCTTGAGGGTGATTTCCCCGTGGAGCATGTTGAGAGATAGATCCATGTTCGAGGAGAAGTAAAAAAATGCTAAAAAATGATAATGGCATTGCCCCTTCATTAGAAAAACGGTAATCACATTAATTTTTCCAACAAAGAGATGTTAGAGGTAGTAATCCCCACAGAGGCAGTCGATCCACAAACCGATCCAATTATGATCCTTACCAAAACATATCCCTAGGGATCTATAAGATTTACCCAAATGATATAGTAATAAAAACAAGGCATCAAGTGCCTCTACTTAGTCGCACAATGATAGGCCTAGAGAAAAATAAAAAATAAAACACGATATCCCCAAGAATTAAAAACCTTAGGAAGTATGTCACCATTTCAAAATGTAAAGGTCTTGATTCCACATAAAACATTCCCTATCGAACTGATCCTATGTCAGGGGAAGTTGTAGTGTTCCTGCAAAGTAATAAATATCCTACCAAATAGCAAGAAAAAATATTACAACGTCAGAAAAATCAAAATTTTCGACCATCACCCCACCACCCTGTCAATCAAAAGGACACTGCTGAGGCCATCTAGGCTTGAAACCAATGGGTAAATGTACAAAGACACAAGAAATGATGAGATAAGGTATGATTATCCCATAATACTCAACAACATCTGCAACACCAGCATCCACAACATTTCCACCACCTGCGACAACATTTCAAGCGAATATCTTTGAAGGGTTGATTAAAAGAAAAAAATGAGATTAATATTTTCCAGAAATAAGAGTTATATAGTCCATCAGAAGCCTACTCAGGGACAAATGTAGTGAGTGGAGTGTTAGACATAGTGGCCCTCGTCTAGTCACACATTCATCATTTACAATTAGAGTATCATAGGTCCAAAATGAGCCTGTGAAATAAAATGACAATCACACAGATGAGAAGGAAAATTATTTGTATCAATTCCACAACATGGTCGTAAGACATTGTGCATAAATGTGAACTTCATGGATCTATATAATACTGTCTGAAACCAATGATACAAGAGTACCAAATCTCTAAAATATCCCCGATAGTGTATCAAAACACCAAACTATCCTTGGAAAAAACTAGACCTTTTAAGGTGAGAGCGTACCCAATCGCATATGGTTGTCACAAGAATGTCAACAACTCCATGAAGAAGTCGCCCCATCCTCCTTAGTTGTCTTTCAAAATTTAATAACTAGCATGTGAAAATTTATGCATGGAAAATATCATTGTGCTATGTATGGTGTAGTTTCAATTGTAATTGTTAAACTGTTGACAATATACTTTTATGTGGACTAAGATATTTTATAAATTTGTCATTTTTTATTTTTTGGTTATGCTATTTACTCATCTTAAATTTCTTAAGTCCAGTTTGTCTCTGAACTCACATAATTTGTTTTATCCTAAAAGGTTCCTATCTTTACAAAAATGTATAAAATTATTTCACAATAATATAGTCAAATTTAAAGTAGATGGACAACTTTTAGGTATTTTTATTGTGAGGTTTTCTTTTATGGTAAGTGGAAAACACAAAATATATTTTTCACAATTTATTAGTGGTGAATAGTAGAGGAACATATAAACACGTTGAGAATATTTAACCCTAAAAGTGTGTTGTGAGTGAACAATAAATGAAGAGTGAAAATAAATTTAATTTTTTATTTTTACAAGTTCCAGGTTTTCATGTTTTTTTGTTGTGAACATGAATGTGAATTTGGAGTTATTTTGCAATTTCTAGGTTGTTTGTATTTGGGAAAAATGGGAGGTGGAGCACACTTTTCTTGACAAGTTTCTAGCTTGAATATGTTTATAGTGAAAAGAGTGAATTTGGAATCCCCTATAGCAAATGATTAAATGTTGGAAAGAAATGGAGTGGTGGGTTTGGTTTTGACAACTATCTCTTGTGTTTGCTTTGGCTATAGACCAACTACTAAAAATGCATGTGAAGTTCAAACAAAGAAGACAAAGCAACAACCACCGCTTGATTAGTAATCTTATTTATCATCTTATGATACACACAATGCAAAATGTTAGGTCCCTATATTACTAGTGTACTCCCTTTTTGTTTGTTAGTGTAGCCCCCTTATTGTTATTGTTATTGTTGTACCCCTGTAACCCCAATATTGTTATTATTGTGCCCTTACATTATTATTGTTAGGTTGGCTAGGATTATATTGTGACCCCATGGAATCCTATATATAGAATGAGGTTTTGTCATTTGTATCATCCAAGAATTGTTCATTTATGTAATGAATTGGAGGTTTCCCCTTCAAAGTGGCTTATTTATAAGACATTTATCTCTCTTTTCTTCTCTTTTTGGAGCTGGTTTCATAACATTTGGTATCAGAGCTTTGGATTCTAGGGTTTCGCTGCTCCAAACAGGTCATCATGGCATTTTTGCTATAAAAATTTTATACAAAGGCTCAAAAACCAAAATTTTTATAGAGCGAAGCCAAAATCCTAAGGAATGTCTTGGAAAAATTTCAGATCTTGGTTCGCAATATTTTTGGAGATATGGTCTGTGGAAGTTAGGATTTTTTCAGGCTCCCAAATTTCACCTAAACAAGTCATTGTGGAATTTTTGCTATAACTGTTTTTTTCTACAAAGTTCCAGAAGATGAATTTTTTACAAAGCGAAGCCGAAATCCTGAAGCACTTCCTGTAAAGATTTCAGATCTTTTTTTGAAATTTTTTTGGAGATATGATCTGTGGAATGTAGGGTTTGTTCAGGCTCCTGAATCTCATCTCAAAGAGGTGACCATGGGAAAATTGTCATAACTATCTCTTTGTGCATTAGATTGGAATTTTGTAATAGCCACAAGTACACGGACTCTAGTTCTCTGTATATCAATTTCAGAGCCGAAGGAGGAAACAGTGACACGTGGCATGTTGTACAAGTTCGCTCTACTGAACCATTCCATAATTAGTTCATTGTGGGAGATTGGGCATAAATTTTCCTTGAAGAATCCAAATCAGGTCAGATCTATGGCATTAGAAATAATATTCAGAGGGTTACTACAACACCAAATTTCAAATATTGAAGATCCAAAGTCACAGAGATAATTCAGTTTCAATATCGATCTCCTCAAAAGCAAGAAAAAGGTGTGTATTTTTTTTTCGAATTACATAAGTCTTGTTTGAAAAATTAGTTTGAATTTATTCCAAGGGCATATTGAAGAATAGATATCAGTATTGGGATTTGAAATGCCCCATAAAAATAATTCAACACCCATTAAGCCTTCAGAAGGCTCTACTATGACTCATGAAGACGAAGAAATGCAGCATGAGATATCAAAATTACAAGAGAAAGTGCACTAAATTTTGCTATCGCAAAGAGCAACAAAAAAAGAAATGAAAGTTTTGAATAAAGGTGTGGAAAATAAGGTGGATGGTTTGAAGAAAGGCATGGAAGCTAAGATGGGTGGTTTGGAAGCTAAGATGGATGGTTTGGAAGCTAAGATGGATGGCATGGAAGTTGGCATGGAAGCTAAGATCGATGAAAAAATTAAAGACAACATGGAAAACATGAATAATTATCTAAAAGTAGACATCGAAGGTTTAGAAAATTTGATACAAGAAATGTTTCCTAATGGCGAAAAGATAGTAGAAGAAACTCATGATGAGAACAAAATAAATGTTAATTGTGATTTCATAAACTCTAATGTTGGATGGAAGAACCACCATATTCCAAAGATGGATATGAGGAAGTTTGTGGAAAGGATCCTGTAACATGGATACTACAGATGGAGCAATATTTTGATCTCAGTAATGTGCAAAACACACAAAAGGTACGCATTGCAACTTTACATCTAGAACAAAATACATTTGTATGGTATTGCTGGCTTTGCTCCTATAAAAAAATGTCACTTGGTTAATTTTTACGGAGGAAATGATAGCACATTATGAGGATACAAAGAGCAACACCTTCTTTAGCCAATTGATAAATCTCAAACAAAAAGGTTTAGTGGTGGAGCACATTGAGGACTTCCAAAAATTGAATATAAGGGTAACTAATATTCCAGAGGAACACAATATTGATGTCTTCATAGGGTCTTTAAAGGATAAAATCCAACATGAGGTTCACGTTTGGGAACCTGATTCATTGGAGAAAGCTTTCAGGTTGGCAAGAAAAATTGAATGTTAAATTTTGGCGACAAGGAATACTACCACTAACATCTATAAAGATGGAAGTGTTGCTACTCCTAGACTTCAACAACCTACAAGGTTGACACCACAACAATTGGAAGAAAAAAGAGCAAAAGGGCTTTGCTACAGTTGTGATAGAAAATATAGTAAAGGTCATAAGTGTGCTTCTAAGAAATTCTTTTACATATATTGTGAAGAGGAGGAAGAAAATGAACAAGAAAATTCAAAAGAAGAGGATATACACCAGGAACCAACCATAGAAGAAGAAGAAATGAGTCCGACCATATCATGTAATGCATTTGCAGGAATTACTACTCAAACTCTCAATATAGAAGGACATATCAAGAAGAAAAAGGTAATAACGTTGATTGATTCAGGTATTACCCATAATTTTATTCATTGTAAGGTAGCCAAGGAATTGAATTTCTTCCTATACCCAACACCAGAACGTCAAGTGATGGTTGCAAATGGAGGGACTATAAATTGCTCTGGAAAATGCCATAATATCAAACTAACCATGGGGGAATATGTATTGAATAGTACAATTATTTCCATTCCAATGGGAGGTGCTGATGTTGTACTAGGAGTACAATGGTTACAATATTTGGGGAATGGTAGCTTTTAATTTTCAAGAACTTTTCAAGAATTTTTTTTTAGAAGGAAAGGAAGTCGAATTATGGGGTATAACAGGGAAATCGGGAAAGATAATAAGCTCTATTGTCATGACAAAGCTTCTGAAGAAAGTAAAATGAGGCATAATTGCACAATTATGCTCACTAGAAGTTCCAACATCAAAACATTCTTTTTCTCTAGATCTGCAAAAATTCTTGGATAATCATTCCAAGGTGTTTGAAATAGCCAAAGGACTCCCACCTATTTGTGATCATGATCATGCTATTCATTTAATTCCAGGAAGTGTTCCTCCAAACATCAGGTCTTATAGATATCCTTATGTCCAAAAGAGCGAAATTGAATGTATGATTGCATAAATGTTAGGGATGGTATAATTCAACCTAGTAAAAGTTCTTTCTCTTCTCCAGTAATATTGGTGCACAAGAAGGATGGATCATGGTGCATGTGTCCGGATTACAGGGAGCTCAATAAGCTCACTATTAAAGATAAATTTCCCATTCCTATGATTGATGAATTATTGGATGAATTAAATGGAGCAATTTGTTTTAACAAGTTGGATCTCCATTCAGGATATCATCAAATTAGAATGAAGATTGAAAATATTCCAAAAACAACATTTCAAACTCATGAGGGTCATTGTGAATTTTTGGTATTGCCTTTTGGCCTTACCAATGCACCTTCTACATTTCAAGGGTTGATGAATTCCATTTTCAAACCCTTCCTTAGAAAATTTGTGCTGGTATTTTTTGATGATATACTAATCTACAACAAGTCTTGGAAGGATCATGTTAAACATGTTGACAGGGTGCTGAAACTGTTGGAGGAGAAACAATTATATGAAAAAAACATCCAAATTTTTCTTTAGAGTACAAGAGGTGGAATATCTGGGTCATATTGTATTTCACGAGGGTGTTAAGGTAGACCCTAGCAAAATTAAATCCATTAAGGAATGGAAATTCCCTACAACAATAAAGCAATTGCGAGGATTTCTTGGGTTAATAGGGTATTATCACAAGTTTGTTAATAATTATGGGAGAATAGCAGCACCTCTAACAAAACTATTGAAGAAAGATGCATTTTCATGGACTCTTGAATCAACTAAGGCCTTTGAACATCTTAACGAGGCAATGTGCCTAGCACCAATCTTAGCTACGCCAGAATTCACAAAAACATTTATTGTGGAATGTGATGCCTCGGGAAATGGAATTGGTGCTTTTTTAATGCAAGAAGGAATACCCATTGATTTGAAAGTCATGCAATCAAAGGAAAGTATTTATAGAAAGCTATTTATGAGAAGGAAATGTTAGCAATACTACATGCACTAAAGAAATGGTGACCTCACCTAATGGGAAGACACTTCAAGGTAAAAATTGATCATGATAGTCTTAAACACTTTTTGGAACAAAGACTGTCTTCAGAAGAGCAACAAAAATGGGTCACAAAGATGTTGGGTTATGACTTTAAAATCATCTACAAAAAGGGGAAGATAAATGTTTTTGTAGATGCACTCTCAAGAAAGAAGGAAGATGTGGAAGCAATGCTTTGTGCCACTTTTATTATCCAACCAGATTGGATAACTAAAGCAAGGAATGGATGGAAGAAGGATGAATAAGTGTGGACACTCATTCAAAAGTTGCAACAAGATCCCAGTACATTTGATACATTTATTTTGAAAAATGATTCCTTATGATACAAAGATCGCGTATATCTTTGGAATAACTCCCAACTAAAAAAAAAATTATTTTGGAATTGCACACTTCTCCTTTACGAGGACACTCAGGGATTTTAAAAACTTACTACACGATGAAGAAATAAATTTTTTTGGATGGCCTTAAATCTGATATTCAAAAGTTTGTGGCAGAATGTTTTGTTTTCCAGCAAAATAAAGTTGAGACAATTAAGACCCTGGGTCTTCTACAACCTTTATCCATTCCAAGTCAACGTTGGGAGGAGATTTCGATGGATTTTATCATAGGTTTACCTAAGTTCGAAGAAAAGAGTTTCATCATGGTGGTAGTTGATAGACTTACTAAGTATGCACACTTTTTTGCATTATCTCATCCATTTAGAGCAAATATAGTTGCTACTACATTTATGGAAACAATTCAAAAGCTACATGGAAACCCAAAGATTATTGTAAGCAACAGAGATCCCATTTATACTGGAAATTTTTGGACGGAATTATTTTTTTGTTTGGGTACTCAACTAGCTCATAGCTCATCCTATCATCTTCAATCCAATGGTCAAATTGAGATAGTGAATAAATGTTTGGAAGGATATCTTCGTTGTTTTGTATTTGATAAACAAACACAATGGGTCAAGTGGTTACCTTTCGTTGAATGATGGTATAACACTTCCTTCCATACTGCAGCAAAAATGACCCCATTTATAAAACTTTATGGATATCATCCACCGTTGATCACATCATCTTTAAGAAAAAATTCTAAGGTTCAAGTGGTGGAAGATCACATCAAGCATCAACAAGAAGTTCTCCAACTCTTAAAGGATAACCTAAACGTGGCACAAAATTGAATGAAACAACAGGCATATCAACATCGCAGCGAGAGAATTTTTGATGTAGGAGACTGGGTATTTTTACTGCTACAACCATACAAATTTCCCTCAAGAAAGCTAATAAGGATAATAAATTATCGCCAAAGTACTATGGTCCTTAAAAGATGTTGCAAAATATTGGTACTATTGCATACAAATTGGAGCTTCCTCCTTCGTCGCGAGTGCATCTAGTTTTCCATGTTTCCTACCTAAAGAAGGTTGTAGGTGAAAAACTTCCAATTCAAACAATATTACCAGAACTTGATGAGGAAGAAAAAATCATATTGGAACTTGAAGCAGTCATGGAAACAAGAACTCGATAGCTAAGGAATCGACCAATTTCAAAGTATCTCATCAAGTGGAAGAACTTACCCACTGAAGATTCTACATGGGAGGATGATAATTTTATACAGAAGCACCCAAAGCTACTTAAGCGTTGAGGACAACACTTTTTTTAAGGAGAGGGGCATGTTAGGTCCCTATATTACTGGTGTACTCCCTTATTGTTATTAGTGTAGCCCCCTTATTGTTATTATGTACCCCTGTAACCCCAATATTGCTATTATTGTGCCCTTACATTATTATTGTTAGGTCAGCTAGGATTATATTGTGACCCCATAGACTCCTATATATAAAATGAGGTTTTTTCATTTGTATCATCCAAGAATTGTTCATTTATGTAATGCATTGGAGGTTGCCCCCTCGAAGTGGCTTACTTCTAAGGTGTTGATCTCTCTTTTATTCTATTTTTGGAGTTGGTTTCATAACGCAACCCAACAAAGCCATAGGCTACATATTTAAGGCAAACATTATTCATTTCATCTCAAGGTGGTTTCTCTATTAAGGAAATGAAAGGACAATGATACTCAAAAATATTTTGATAATAATTATATATAATGCATTGGTTGCATAGCTTTACATGAATAAGACCTCCTAGGAAATAAGCTAAACTACAATCCAGGTTAATATCTGTTCCAATGTAAAGGACTAAGGATTGATGTCTAGAAACCACATGACCCACTAGAGGTAGCAATAATGATGACCACAAGGGACATTGATACCTTGCAAATGCTATCTAGGTTAAAGTTGTCTTTTGATATTGGAGTAAGACATAAAATTTATTTTAATTAGCTTAGATTTCATCTTCCTTGGATGTAAGGAAATATGTTAACTACCCAAAATCCAAAGAAAAAAAGTCATTTCAGGTGGCATGAATTTCCTTAAATACTGGTGATGAGCCAACTCACATTTGTGAATAAAAACTATTGATGACTATGTTAATTGCCAATCGACAACTAAATTATGATAGGTTTTGCATTGTAGTGGTGCCACAGAAGTATGGTGTATATAGATTTGGATGGTGGTATTGGAAATGATAAGAGAACACAAACCATCTTCCAAACTACATATATTTTGGAGCACTCCCTATACATAGTCATTTCAAAAAAGGAAATTTTCTAAGGTAAGGAATTATTCATGGAATAAGTGAAGATGAAGATAATTTATATAATAATTTAACTCCTTTCATTGTGAGTTGATGTGTCAATTTTCATTCATAAACTATTCAAATTAGTCAACTCTAACACTAGACAAATTTAAAAAAAAAAAAAAAAATTGTAGAATTACAACTGAAAAAACCCATTTTTGTTTTTTTGTTCCTTTTCTTATTTCAACATTTTTAGATGAAAATGGTCTGACGACAAAACGTTATAGCTTAGAATGAAGCTTAAATCCAACTTTAATAAATAACTTGACCCCAAGCCCCCTAAAAATTTCAATTGTTTGTGTCTTGAAGATTCTAAATAAAATTGTGTATATTTAGTGATTACAATTAGAAATAACAAAGGGAATACTTAGGGGGATTTTTTATTCAATGGTAAATTCCACTAATAGATTTTTCCTAGTACTCCTATGGGTGAATTTCATATGCATTGTGGATGGAACTTTAATCTTGAGAGCTTGCGTTTGGGAGTTAATCAATCAGCATTGGTGCAAATTATTGAGGTGATGACCCTCCTATGCACTTTGAACTACATATATCATTTTGATCGATGGTTTCTAGCCTCTAATTGAATTGTATTAGTTTCCCACAAAAATATTTTGATACATGTAAACAATCCTCCATTTCCTCCAATTCTAACAGTTCTTGGGCGATTCTCTTTATATATCACTACAACACTATTCTTGAAACCTATATTATAAATAATAATTGGGGTTAATAAATTTCATCGTTGGTCTAAATCCTCTTGAGAACCAACAAGTTCTATATTGATATTTGGTTTATATTTTTTCCTACAAACTACCATTTTTCATTTGTTGGTTGTTCAATTGATGCAGGTGCATCTAGCTTGGGTTAATAATTTACTAGAGGAGTTAGTTTGTAAAGTAAGGATTAGTTAATTAATTAATTTTCTTATATTTTTTAGGAGAGAAAGAGGATTATTGTAAATAGAAGAAGATTCCATAGGATTGTGTGTTAGTTAGCTCTTAACTAGGGATAAGGAATTGAATGAGAGATTTTATAGATTAGATGAGAGATGATAATGATTAGTAGATATATTTTGGGAATTAGCTTAGGATCTAGAAACTCCTTGAATTCTAATCCAATTGTATAAATATAGGTGAGCCTATGAGCCATGAGGAGCTGTGAGTGTGTAAGGTGTAGTGTGAAGATTGATGGCTAAGCATTGGGAAAATAATTATCTATAAATATTTTATTTATTGATTAATTATTTCAGATATTGGGTGTGCATTTTATTTTTAGTTTTATTATGTGTTTGTTTATTTTTTAAGAGAGACCCTATGGCATCCACTATCATTTGGTATCAGAAGAATAGAATAAGAAGAATAAGCATGACATATTGAGATCATCGTTGCGTAAAAGTTGTGAAAAGTTTGTGTGAGGGAAGAAATATTTTTGCGTTGCACCTCTCCCTGGAAATTTACAGCGTGGAAGACCTGTGTGGACTACATAAATAACTATGAACAAATGATATCCAATGTATTGTGTAAAGGTTTCAACCTGATATGGCGTGAATTAATGTGAAGCTTGGTGCAAGTGCATGAACATGAAGTGGTGAGTTGCATATTCTACAAGGGTGACATTGGTACTGTGAGAATTGTGAGATAGAGGAAACAAAGCCAAATGTTGGGGCACTGAAGCATGCTCTAGAAATTGTCAGTGGAATTATTGTTTGTCGTTGTTGTGGAGTGTTCGGGACCTCTGAGATCTATGGAAGTGACCAAAGACTAGTGACAGAAAATCGAAGTAGTACGAACCTATACTAGAGTTTTTATTCCACTTGATATTGACGCTTGCAATGGTTGCAATAGAGAAAATATCACGCATCGCCAGTTCACCTCGTGGGAAGATCGGTGGAGGATCAAGGAGAAGCAAAGACTCTGAAACATTTTGCGTTGCTAGTGTGAAACTCGCAATAGTGTGTTCCTTCAAGTACATAGTGTAACTAGTAAATACAATTTGAATGGATCCTACAGTTGTTGTAAAGACAATTTGAAGAGATACTGCAATTGTTGTTTGCAAGAAAGAGGAGCAAGGAACTCTTCACAAACTATTATATTACAAGATATAGTTGCATCTTTCACGAACTATTCTTATTTTCTTCACATATTGCTTCCCTCAAAATTTATATACATAATTCCTTCATCATTGTCAACCACCTCATATTCCATATGAGGTTATATTATTTTGATTTCATCTTATCAATATGTGAATGAGTTCAAGGCATATTGTCTTCATGCCTTCATGCATCTTCCTAAAGGAATATATCCTTCTACTTTGATCATGCTCATGAGATAGAACATTCACTCATTCTAACTGCAACCACATGATGACATGAATTTATTTATCTATTTCCAAATATAAACATACCTCTTCCTTCATGAGGTCATCTAGAATTCTCTCGACAAATTCCTTTCATTTGAAGACTAAATTACTACAACCAACTTGACATGTTGCACATCTTTGACATAATTCCTTCCTAGTGGATCCCACACAATGTGGGCCATATATTCTCAACAAGACACTTACTTCTTCCAAGTAGAGGTGGCCTTCTAATGAATATTCCAATGGAGGATTTGATTATCCTCATCTCGCAAATGATCCTTCCTAATAATGATGATGTATGATGAATTTCATCTACCTTCTATCATGATAGATGAATTTCTTCCAACCATATATACTATTATTTTCATACTTTCAATAAAGGTACCAAAGCTACTTTCTTTCTATCACGATGACTGCTACTACCATGTAGAATTTGACTTCAGCTATCCTTTCAAGCTTTTATGATAATGCCATCTCTATTTTAGCTCTAATGCAACTTGATTTTTTTTATCATCTTCTATAACGAAATGAAGGAGATTATCTCATTCATAATAAATATCTTTCACTTCCTCCTTTGATTTCTTATTTTTCAGGTTCTTCTATTTCTTCAGTGATGTGGGCTTCATTCATTTTTTTTCTCTTTTTTTTGTGCTTCTTGAGTTTGGGACAATTCCTTTTAAAGTTCCCATATTCTCTACATTCATAGCATTGTATCTTTGACATATCAATCTTCTTCCTTTTCCGAGGGCCAAACTTTCCAAAATTCCCTTTTCTCCTAGCCATGGAAGCAAATGCTTGAACTTGTTCATTTGATCCCACACTGCTTTTTTCCTTAAACCTAGTTTCCTCAATATTACATAATGACCAAAGTTCACTGAATGGAGTAGCTTCCTTCTTTCCATAGATACTTGATACAAAGTTAACCCATTCATTGGGTAGTGCATTGAGCACAACAATGGACATTTCCTTGTCGGACATTATTTCCCATAAATATTGTATTTGGTCTCTTATTTGTGACACCCTCATAATATATGAGGTTATCCATTATTAATTTGATAAATTCATATTGTATATCTCGGTTATGAAAGATATAACTTCTCCTGTAGTGCTTACGGAGAAAAATTCTACCAATTTATTATCGATTTATTTTGATTTTTCCAAAATTTCCACATAAGGGATGAGGGAATCCTTGATTGATTCTATAAGGATTCTTTGAGCCCTTATCTCCTTGTTCATATATTTTTATAGGGCTTGAGCTTATTCTTGTGATGTTTTGGTGATTGAACCTTTAACATGTCCAATAAATTCATTTATGTGAGGATAAAATCTATCCTCTTCTTCCATGCAAGGAAATTTGATGACCCAACCAGTTTGTTTCTCTCCTTGTGGAATGAAGTCATTTTGATAGTAGATTTAGAAACAGATATAAAGGTAATTATTTTTTAAGTGAATATGGTTCTTTGATGATGATATATTCAACTTGATTCCTTTCTAGATTTTGATGATATTTGATCATGATTTCTTCCTTGAAGATGGAAATACTTCTTCTTCTAGACGCCTTTCTTCAAATATGTTAGAGATGTGATCCTTGGATCACCTTTATGTCTTTGATGATGAAGGAAACACTTATTCTTGATTCCTTGGAATTTATAAGTGAGGAATATGGAGACTTCAAGGTGCTTCAAGTGTGCAGTTCTTATTTTTTTGAATGAAGGTAGGTTCCTTCTTGAAAGTAGAGTTATTGTTGTCTTCTTCTTGTTGTTCCTTCTAGATGGTGTGATCCTTGTGATGATAAGGGTAGTCCTCCTTGATGCTCCTATTGATGCTCCTTATATCCTTTATTCAAGCCACCTTTTCTTGTCTTGTCACCTTACACTCTAATACCATGTTGAAAAATCTAGGGGAAACTAGATTAGGTGATTTATATTGCTTTGTTAATTACTTGTGATGTATTTTTACTTAACTTGATTAACTTCTTCTTTCAATTGATTATAATTAGTGTTATTATCATCAAACAAATACCAAAAAATAAATAACAATGAGACAAGAGGACAGAATATATAGGCTATCATCCAAGGCCAAAACCTCTCCTCTTGAGAGGAAAACTGTTGTGTAACCAACTCCAAAAATAGAAGAAAAGAGATATCAACGCCTTAGAAATGAGCCACTTCGAGGGGGGCAACCTCCAATACATTAAATAAATGAAAAATTCTTGGATGATACAATTTACAAAACCTCCTTTCTATATATAGGAGTCCATGGGGCCATAATGTAATCCTAGTGGGCCACAATGTAATCCTAGCTGACCTAACAATAATAATTTAAGGGCACAATAATAACAAAATAGGGGTTACAAGGGTACAATAATAACAATAAGGGGTTTACACTAACAATAATAAGGGACTATACTAGTGATATAGGGACCTAACATGCCCCTCTCCTTCAAAAAAGTGTTGTCCTCAACGCTTGAGTAGCTCCGGGTGCTTCTGTATAAAATTCTCATCCTCCCATGTAGAATATTCAGTGGGTAAGTTCTTTCACTTGATGAGATACTCTGAAATTGATCGATTTCGTAGCTGTCGAGTTCTTGTTTCCATGAATGCTTCAGGTTCCAATATGGTTTTTCCTTCCTCATCAAGTTCTGGCAATATTGTTTGAACTGGAATATTTTCACCTATAACCTTCTTTAAGCATGAAACATGGAAAACTGGATGTACTCGCGAAGAAGCAGGAAGCTCCAATTTGTATGCCATAGTACCAATCTTTTGCAACACCTTGTAAGGACCATAGTACTTTGTCGATAATTTATTATCCTTCTTTGCTTGCTTGAGGGACATTTGTTTGTATGGTTGTAGCCGTAAAAATACCCAATCTCCTACATCAAAACTTCTCTCGCTACGATGTTGATCTGCCTGTTGTTTCATTCGATTTTGTGCCAAATTCGGGTTATCCTTTAAGAGTTGGAGAACTTCTTGCTGATGCTCGATGTGATCTTCCACTGCTTGAACCTTCTAATTTTCCCTTAAAGATGATGTGATGGATGGTGGATGATATCCATAAAGTGCCATAAATGGGGTCATTTTTGCTGCAGTATGGAAGGAAGTGTTATACCACCATTCAGCAAGAGGTAGCCACTTGACCCATTGTGTTTGTTTATCAGATACAAAACAACGAAGATATCCTTCCAAACATTTATTTACTATCTCAGTTTGACCATGAGATTGAGGATGATAAGATGAGCTATGAGCTAATTGAGTACCCAAACAAGAAAATAACTCCGTCCAAAAATTTCCAGTAAAAATGGGATCTCTGTCGCTCACAATAACCCTTGGGCTTCCATGTAGCTTTTGAATTCCGTCCATAAATGTAGTAGCAACTGTACTTGCTTTAAATGGATGAGATAATGCACAAAAGTGTGCATACTTGGTAAGTCTATCAACTACCACCATGATGACACTCTTTCCTTCGGACTTAGGTAAACCTGTGATAAAATCCATTGAAATCTCCTCCCAACGTTGACTTGGAATGGATAAGGTTGTAGAAGTCCTGGGGTCTTAATTGTTTCCACTTTATTCTGCTGGAAAACCAAACATTCCGCCACAAACTTTCGAATATCAGATTTAAGGTCATCCCAAAAAAATTCTTTCTTCACCCTGTGGTAAGTTTTTAAAAATCCTGAGTGTCCTCCTAAAGGAGAAGTGTGCAATTCCAGAAGAATCTTTTGTTTTAGTTGGGAATTCTTACAAACATATAAGCGATCTTTGTACCATAAGGAATCATTTTTCCAACTAAATGTATCAGATGTACTAGGATCTTGCTGCAACTTTTGAATGAGTGTCCATACATCTTTGTCCTTCTTCCATTCATCTCTTGCTTCGGTTATCCAATCTGGTTGGATAATAGAAATGGCACAAAGCAAAGCTTCCACCTCTTCATTCTTTCTTGAGAGTGCATCTGCAACAACATTAAGCTTTCCTTTTTTGTAGATTATTTCAAAGTCATAACCCAACATCTTTGTGACCCATTTTTGCTGCTCTTTTGAAGATAGTCTTTGCTCCAAAAAGTGTTTAAGACTATCATGATCAGTTTTTACCTTGAAGTGTCTCCCCATTAGGTAAGTTCGCCATTTCTTTAGTGCATGCAGTATTGCTAACATTTCCTTCTCATAAATAGGTTTATGTAAATACTTTCCTTTGATTGGACGACTTTCAAAAGCAATGGTTCTTCCTTCCTGCATTAAAACTGCACCAATTCCATTTCCTGAGGCATCACATTCCACAATAAAGGTTTTTGTGAAGTCTGGCGTAGCTAAGACCGGTGCTAGGCACATTGCCTCTTTAAGATGTTCAAGGCCTTAGTTGCTTCAGGAGTCCATGAAAATGCATCTTTCTTCATTAATGTTGTTAGAGGTGCTGCTATTCTTCCATAATTCTTAACAAACTTATGATAATAGCCTGTTAACCCGAGAAATCCTCGCAACTGCTTTATTGTCTTAGGGACTTTCCATTCCTTAATGGCTTTAATTTTGTTAGGGTCTACTTTAACACCCTCGTGGGATATAATATGACCCGGATATTCCACCTCTTGTACTCCAAAGAAACATTTGGATGCTTTTGCATATAATTGTTTCTCCTGCAATAGTTTGAGCACCCTGTCAACATGTTCAACATGATCCTTCCAAGACTTGCTATAGATTAGTATATCATCAAAAAATACTAGAACAAATTTTCTAAGGAAGGGTTTGAAAATGGAATTCATCAACCCTTGAAATGTAGAAGGTGCATTGGTAAGGCCAAAAGGCATGACCAAAAATTCATAATGACCCTCATGAGTTTGAAATGCTGTTTTTGGAATATCTTCAGTCTTCTTTCTAATTTGATGATATCTTGAACGAAGATCCAACTTGGTAAAATAAATTGCTCCATGTAATTCATCCAATAATTCATCAATCACAGGAATGGGAAATTTATCTTTAATGGTGAGCTTATTGAGCTCCCTATAATCCGGAAACATTTGCCATGATCCATCCTTCTTGTGTACCAATACTACAGGAGCAGAGAAAGAACTTTGACTAGGTTGAATTATACCCGCCTCTAACATTTCTGCAATCATACGTTCAATTTCGCTCTTTTGGATGTAAGGATATCTATAAGGCCTGATGTTTGGAGGAACATTTCCTAGAATCAAATGAATAGCATGATCATGATCACGAATAGGTGGGAGTCCTTTGGGAGTTTCAAACACCTTGGAATGATTGTCCAAGACTTGTTGGAGATCTGCAGAAATAGATGATTTTGATGTCGGAACTTCTAGTGAGCATAATTGTGCAATTACGCTTCGTTGTTCTTTCTTTAGAATCTTTTTCATGACATTAGAGCTTATTATCCTTCCCGGATTCCCTTCAATACCCCGTAATTCGACTTCCTTTCCTTCTAAAAAAAATTTCAAGAAAAGCTCTTGAAAATTAAAAGCTACCATCCCCAAAGATTGTAACCATTGTACTCCTAGTACAACATCAGCACCTCCCATAGTAATGGAAAGCATTGGACTAGTCAATACATATTCCCGCATGGTTAGCTTGATATTATGGCATTTTCTAGAGCAATTTATAGTTCCTCCATTTGCAACCATCACTTGACATTCTGGTGCTGGGTATAGGAAACAATTTAATTCCTTGGCTACCTTACAATGAATAAAATTATGGGTGCTACTGAATCAATCAACACTATTACCTTTTTCTTCTTGATATGTCCTTCTATCTTGAGAGTTTGAGGAGTGGTAATTCCTGCCAATGCATTACACGATATGGTCGGACTCATTTCTTCCTCTTCTAGGGCTGGTTCCTGGTGTATATCCTCTTATTGTTCATTTTCTTCTTCCTCTTCACAATATATGTAAAATAATTTCTTCTCAGCACACTTATGAACTTTAGTGTATTTGCTATCACAACTGTAGCAAAGCCCTTTTGCTCTTTTTTCTTCCAATTGCTGTGGTGTCAACCTTGTAGGTTGTGGAAATCTAGGCGTAGTAACACTTCCTTCTTTATAGAATTGAGTGGTAGGCTTCCTTGTCGCCATAATTTTACATTCAACTTTTCTTGCCAACCTGAATGCCTTCTCCAATGAATCAGGTTCCAAAACGCGAACTTCATGTTGGATGTTATCCTTTAAAGTGCATATGAAGAGATCAATCCTGTGTTCCTCTGGAATATCAGTTACCCTTATATTCAATTTTTGGAAGTCCTCAATGTGCTGCCCCACTAAACCCTTTTGTTTGAGATTTATCAATTGGCTAAAGAAGGTGTTGCTCTTTGTATCCTAATAATGTTCTATCATTTCCTCCGTAAAAATTGACCAAGTGACAATTTTTTTACGGGAGCAAAGCCATCGATACCATACAAATGTATTTTGTTCTAAATGTAAAGTTGCAATGCGTACCTTTTGTGTGTTTTGCACGTTATGGAGATCAAAATATTGCTCCATCTGTAGTATCCATGTTACAAGATCCTTTCCATAAAACTTCCTCATATCCATTTTTGGAATATGGTGGTTCTTTCCACCAACATTAGAGTTTATGAAATCACGATTAACATTTATTTTTTTCTCATCATGAGGTTCTTCTACTATCTTTTCACCATTAGGAAACATTTCTTATATCAACTTTGTCAAACCTTCGATGTCTGCTTTTAGATCATTCTTCATGTTTTCCATGTTGTCTTTCATGTCATCCATCTTAGCTTCCATGCCAGCTTCCATGCCATCCATCTTAGCTTCCACGCCTTTCTTCAAAACTTCCATTTCATTTTTTGTTGCTCTTTGAGAGAGTGAAATTTGTTGCACTTGCTCTTGTAATTTTGATAGATCATGTTGCAATTCTTCATCTTCATGAGTCATAGTAGAGCCTTCTGAAGGCTTAATGGGTGTTGAATTATTTTTATGAGGCATATTTTAGAACCCAATACTGATATCTATTCTACAATATGCCCTTGGAATCAATTCAAATTGATTCTTCAAACAAGACTTATGCAATTCGGAAAAAAAATACACACCTTTTTCTTGCTTTTGAGGAGCTCGATATTGAAATTGTATTATATTTGTGATTGCAGCACTTAAATATATTTTATTTTTAGTACCAACGTATCCCTCTGAATTATCTTTCGAATGCCACAGGTCTGACCTGATTTGGATTCTCCAAGACAAAGTTGTGTCCAATCTCCCACAATGACCTAATTATGGACTGGTTCAGTAGAGCGAACTTGTACGACTTGCCACGTGTCACTGTTTCATCCTTTGTCTCTAAAATTTATAGCCAAGAAACTACAGTCTATGTACTTGTGACCACTTTTACGGCACTCCAATCCGATGCCTAGAGAGAGTTATTGAACTTTCCCCCGTTCACCTCTTTGAGATGAAGATACAGAACTGAACAAACACTTCCTTCCACAGATCATATTTCAAAATATTGCAGAACCCAAGCTCTGAAATTTTTGGAAAAATTTCCTAAGGATTTCAGCAACATACAAATTTCAGGTCTAAACCTTAGTGAAAAAAGTTCTAGCACAATGCCCACGATGACTTGGCTGCAGACCAAAAGGTGCTTCCTTGATCTATCTCCAATATTGTGAACAAGCTCTAAAATTTATAGACAATATTCTTCAGGATTTCATCTTCGCTACCCTGAATTTCCTTCCAGAACAACATAAAAAAACATTCTGTAAAAAATGCCATTAATACAACTTGGAAGCTGGCAAAACCCTGATCAACTCATTCAATGTTGTGTAATCAGCTCCAAAAATAGAAGAAAAAGAGATATCAACGCCTTAGAAATAAGCCACTTCGAGAGGGCAACCTCCAATACATTACATAAATGAACAATTCTTGGATGATACAATTTACAAAACCTCCTTTCTATATATAGGAGTCCATGGGGCCATAATGTAATCCTAGTGGGCCACAATGTAATCCTAGCCGACCTAACAATAATAATTTAAGGGCACAATAATAACAAAAAGGGGGTTACAAGGGTACAATAATAACAATAAGGGGGTTACACTAACAAAAATAAGGTACTATACTAGTAATATAAGGACCTAACAAAAACCCACAAGAAATATTCTCTTCTTATAAAACCTCAAATGATGAATTACAAGACCTTGACCCTTGACCAAGACTCCCCCAAAACCAAGTCAAAATTTTCTACTTCTAACAAAGTCCAACCAAGTCAATATTTCCTTGTAGCAACTAAAATTTGTTCTTCGACCTAGACTTTAGACATGTAACCTTGGATTGCAATGTTGACCTGCAATTCTTGACCTTTGTTGCAGAAACCCTGGATATCACATGTGATATTTTTTTATGGTGATTTGGCCCTCATTTCTCCTTCGTTTGAGATGAATTATTCTTTTGTAAATCCAGCTTTCAAGGGAGACTTCTTGTAACCCAAAGCTTGTCTTTTAGTGATGAATTCAATTTAAACTTTTAGAAACTCTAATGTGCCCTAATTCTCCTTGACATGTGTGAGAATAATGGCCCTAAAAAAATTCTCAAAATTTAGATATTTCTTCTTTAGAATTTTCTTCTTCATTGGTTTTTGGTTTCCTTATCTTCACTTGATTGAACTTGTTGTGAGCTTCTTGGATAGTATCAAACATGGTTGAATTTTCTCTTATATATAGTCTTCTAGAGAGCCTCATTAGGTCGACATGTCATCTGTAGGAGGTCAACCTCACCGTTTGATAGGTCGACTTGTTGCTTGCATGTTGACAAGGTCTTGGAGGGTCTTTGACTCTAACTTTGACACAAATAAATTTTTCTTTACAATATGTAGCATTCCCAAAAGGGTCTTTCATACGTGAAAATGACTCTTGTGACTTGTTGAATCAAAGACAAGCCTTAGAAGCACTCAATGTGTGCTTGAAATATAAATCAAATAATATTGAGGATGAAACCCATGCCTAAAGAATAATAATAATAATTTTATTTTTCTCTTTACATCAATTACATACAATCATGATTACATATGTCATTATGAAGACCACACCTAGTTACATATATAAACAAGCCCAATAGTTGTCCAATATTAGGGTTTTTTAATTACCAAACCTTGAGTAGTGAAAAGGTTTGGGAACTTCTAGAATATTCTTGAAAGTAGCTACTCCAACACGTGTGAGTTACGCAGGATAATGTGGCATCCACTCATACCATGGTGGTCAACAAGGTAGGTGAATTCATGAGAGGTATACATTCCATGTAGAATCTTCTGTTGCGGTTATTTTTGCATTGTTAGAAAGCTATCAATGTGTACAACAACCTCAAGGGGATAGTGCTATGGTCACAAATATTTGACCCCAAAGAGTGTCCTTTGACACCTTAAAATGGCTCTAGACGTTTTGATACCTCAAATTTCCAAATGGGGACCTACTACTAAAATAGGCTTTGTAAGCCAACTCCTCAAGTGTTTCAATGGAATAAAGCACCAAGATAGTGAAAAATTATATAATGATCCATTCTAGATCAATATCATTACTTCAACCATCTTTGGGAGATGTGAGCAAGCTTGCTTCTATGTTAGGGAAGATATTAGGGGGATGCGCATTCATTTATGTAAATTTTAGAGGGTGGTATTATGGTTTGAATATTAGATGAAGGGACATGGATTTATCTTGATCTAACTATTTGTATTTTAATTTATGGTTGGAAGTAATTTTTCACAACTAGGATTTGGATAAATAGATCATTTTTCTCAATATATATGCCCCTTGTGCCAATAGAGTCACTTATTGGGAGAGGATTTTTAGTACATGGGCTACCATGAAAGATAACATCATTTGGGGGGGGTAATCTAGATTTTTCTATTGTTAGTGCTTAAATATGGGATACTTCACACCAAATGGATCGTGTATTTGAATTTTCTCTAAAATATATTATAGGAGATTGATATTTATAATGTAGATCCCATCATAATTAGACATTATTAGAGGAACAAGTGGGTGGGAGAAGGTAGAATTGCAAATATATTAGATAGATTGTTGCTTTCAAGGACATCAACTTGGATCATAAGGAGATTATATCACTTTCCTATATTTTTGGAAATTCCTCCATTGGGGAGAAAGCCTCCAAATCCATCTAAATTTAACTCCAATTGGCTGAAGGAAGGTTATTTTGTGTGATTGGTGAAATATAAATGGGTTCCATATCATGGGACCTTCAATGTTTCAACTACCTTGTAGTTCAATGATAACTTTAAAAACATTAAGAAAAAGGGTCTTCACTAGGCCCATGAGAAGAAAATTAGGGATGAGAGGGAGATTGTTGATATAGAGGAAAAGTTAGAAAGCTTGTACAACAAAGAGATGACATGTTATCTCAATTGGGATTATAAGTGTAGGGATATTCTCTTGGAGTAAAGGAAAAGGACGACATTGGTAGCCATAGAAGTAGTTTGGAGAATAAAAAGTAGATCAATCTAGATAGAAATGGGGATGAAAAAACCAAGTTCTTTCACAAATATGCAAATTTTATCAACAATATTAAAAAAATTTGATAGATTAACGAGAGTGATGGGAACATGGATTCCAACTTTGAAGACATTGCAAGAATAGGCGTTTATCATTCTAATGAGATTCACAAGAATGAGAGTAGGTTTACTATTTCATAAGTGGTTAAATTTCCTACTTTTCAACCTATATTTATGAAAGAGGGGGAGAAAATGAAATATTTTTGGAGGAAGTTTCTTTATGAGAATTACAAACAATATTACATGTGAAATTTCCTTAAATTGAAAAAAATGGAAATTTATTCTTCTAATAGATTAATTATATAGATTATTTGTTATGACAAATAATGAAAAAAACACACTGCAATTATTCACAATAAAATTATGTTGCGAAAAACAAACTAGAATCGAGAAAATATATGCACACACATAATAATAATGACAACAAATAATTTTGGACTATTATCGTTGGAAAAACCCTGAAGGGAAAACCAGTGCAACAGATGAGGGTTTATTTTATTATTATGCATCAACAAAATCTGAGTACATAAATACGGATGTATGGTTAGCAATCCTTAGCCAAAATAATCTGGCCAAATAATTTGTGAGACAAATTGTCTCACTCGACAACTAATCCTGCTCCAAAATATGGCTCTGTCTGGGCCACTTGAATGCCCCTGCTTCAACCTCTGCATAAGCCTAACATAGTCTCTACTCGCACTGTCTGTGGAGTTGCTCGAAATCTATTTTTCTGTTTGAATATTCTTCTGGAGATGACTTTATTAACCTCCTGGAAATTTTCATGGCTACTAGAACTTGGACTTACCTCCTCTTCAGCTGAATCGAACTACCCTCTTAAGATTTTGTGCCACCCCTGCGTAGCCTCACTGTGAAATAATGTGACCCTCCTGTTATTGAATCTCCAACACTGGTACTTCACTGGAAATCACTGTTGTTGCTCCCTCAATCATTGTTACTTTGGCTCGAGCTCTTTTTTCTACTGAATCACTACACTGAATAACTTGATATTCCTAAGGAACTCATTCTCCCTCATGATTAATGCTTCTTCGATGTGTCTATCTCCATCCCCATTGATATATTCTTATAATCTCTTGTTGGAGTACCAATAACCATGATTAAATCATCATGAATAATTAAGATAATCTAAAACTCAATCTGTGTGAGTTTCTAGAGCTTTCTCAGCTTTTCTTGATTAATTCCTATTAATTAACCAATTTTCCTATGTTAGACTTAGGAAAAATATAAATGATGGTTACTTAATTTAATTAAGGCATTTCGTAAGCTTATATCACGAAACCTTTTTTGGGTTTTTAAGGGATCATGTTCCTTAGCCTCTCTGATACAAATTGAGATGAAAACACCTATCCAATTCTACAAAAACTAACAATCTGTATTAGAGAGGAAAATTTTCTCTCATGTCTTCTCAATAGCATCATACTCGCCATCCTAACGAATAATCTGTAAACTTTATCCTGGAACACATTAAGTTGCTGATGGCTAACAAATTTAATACAACTAGCTCTCACTTTCCATCTACCACCACACATACTTTGATTCATCTGCTAATTCTATATCTGAACCATCTTGCATCTGAACTGTTGTTGTGACCATATTGTGCCTCTCTACACTGCTGCAAGCACTACCTTCATTGCATGTGATCTCATGCTACTACTACTGTTGAAACTACTAAAATTGAGAATTGATCTACTTTCCTCTCAGAATATGAAGTGTTTTTTTGCATAGGGTTGGTCCCTCTAAAACTAAACTTCCTCTGAGTCTCGATCTCCCATGGAGAAATCTCACTTTTCTTCCAGCAAATCCACTCTACCGCAACTCACTATCCATTTTGCATGCTAACTGGACTGCATAGTTCTACTGTGGGAAAATATAAATCTTGTGTTAGGAAACCATTTCTGGTGGCAACGTTTCCTCCTACTGCTCATTGATGCTACTTTTTCTTCCTTCAGATCACCTCCCGATACTAGAACACAATATGTAGCCTCTGTAACATGGACTGGATGACTGTATCTAGCTAGAATTGTGCCTTGACCAATTTATACTGCCTCCCTTGACTTCATCTGTTTCAATTAAATCAAACTCCTTTCCTTCTCTAGAAAATTGGAAACCTCTTTGGTTGGAACTGCACCTTTATTTCTACAACTAGCCAATTCACATTTCCAGTGTCACTGCAACTAGTTCAACAACTATATCACGTGCATTGACCACAACTAGCTTTGCAACTATCATTTTAATGATTGACTAAAAATATTGACACTAAAGCTACTACTATAATACTATGGGCCTCGTAGAAAAGGTGATGGTTTTTTTGCAATAACTGGAACCGATCTCATTGATATCTTTACTGCATCTACACTGAAATCTACCCCTCTTGACATATGGGAGAATCAAATTCCACCTCCTCCTGGATCTTGTGTCCCACTATCTCTTTTCGAGCCTTATCCCCGGATGGGATGCTTATTTTCTCAACATACTGTTTGATCTACCCTTCGATATTTATTTTGGGAAACCACACTACCTGCAAATCTCTGCTTCTGAGGCTGATCTAATTTTCCTCCAACTTGGATCTGGAAATCAAATCCTCTACCTCTGCAATTCACACTTCCTGTTGGATTGTGTAGATCTAAGAAACTCTGCCCATAAATCCCTCTGAATATGCATAATTTCCCCTTCTCATTACTGAGCTTATGATTTGATCTTTAATGCTCTGATACCATGTGAAATTTCCTTAAATTGCAACAACTAGAAATTTATTCTCCTAACTATTTAATTATGTAGTTTATTTGTTACGAAAAATAACTAATAAATCACACCATGATTCTTCACAATAAAATTACACTACAAAAATAAACTGGAACTGAAAAATGTATGCACACACATAATAAAAATGACACCAATATTTTTGGACTAATGTCCCTCGAAATAACCTGAAGAGAAAACAAATGCAACATATGAGGGTTTATTTTATTATTATGCAACAACAAAATATAAGTACATAAATATGAATGCCTGTTTGGAAATCCTATAACAAAATAACAAAATAATATGGCCAAATAATTTGAGGTAACTTACAACTTACAGTATATACAGCATACTAAAAAAAATACAACCCCCATTTAACATTTGAAACACCCCATACTACAATGTTGCCGTTGTTAGCACCTCAATCGACCTCCTCTTCAATTGATCAAACTCCCCTCTGAAGCTTTTGCATTGCCTTGCACAACCTCACTGAGAATTATTGCAACTATCTTGCTGCTAACTCTTCGGCATTGGTACTTCACCGAAAATCATTGTTGTTGCTCCCTCAATCAATGTTACTTTGGCTCAAGCTCTTCTTCCTGCTGAATCACTACAATATACAACTTGATTTTCCCCAGGAACTCACTCTCCCCCTTTCTCGATGTTTTTTCGATGTGTCTATCTCCATCCCCATCGATCTACTCTTATAATCTCTTATTGGAGCACCAATGACCATGATTAAATCATCATCAAAAAATACTATAATCTCAAACTCAATCCATGTGAATTTCTAGATATTTCTCAACTTTCCTTAATTAATTCCTATTAATTAATAAACTTTCCCCAGTTAGAATTAAAAATAAATAAATTATGGTTAATTAATTTAATTAAGGCATTTCACAAGATTATCTCGTGAAACGTTTTCTAGGTTTTAAATATCTCATGTTCCTTAGCTTCTCTAACACAATCTGAGACTAGAACACATGCCCAATTCTACAAAAACTAAAATTACATTTATTGCAAAAAAATAAGATCTGATGTCTTCGTGGCTGGTCTGAGGAGTTTTTCCTAGGTTTCTATTAGATCATGGAGGAGGATTTACTAAGGTTATAAATAGATCCATGAGATCAAGGAATAAAATTGTTGCTTTCAATGCTAT
Source organism: Pinus albicaulis (assembly GCA_034641835.2). Lineage (NCBI taxonomy): Eukaryota > Viridiplantae > Streptophyta > Pinopsida > Pinales > Pinaceae > Pinus > Pinus albicaulis. The sequence goes on from CM076569.1 coordinate 509,662,636, forward strand.
TTTTATAGATCTTATTTGCAATTCTAATGATCCAACTTACATTAAGGAATTTAAGACCATATCTTTGTGCACTTGTATTTATAAAAGTTTGGCAAAGACTATATCTATAAGGGTTAATTATTTATTGTTTACCGCCATTTCTATGAACAATTTTGCTTCCTCTCACATAATAAAATATAAGAAACTATTATTGTGGCATTGGAGGCCCTTCATTCCAAAAATACAAAGAAAATGAAAACTATGGTTGTAAAATTTGACCTATGAAAGGCTCATGATAGAGTCACTTGGTTATATTTGAGGATGATGGTAATTCACTTGGGTCTTTGTGTTCATTTTGTTAAATGGATTATGGATTCTATTTCCTTTGTATCATTTTCTATTTTTATTAATGGTTCATCTTAGTTTCACTTCAAGGTTGACCTTGGAAGGGGGTTGAGACAAGGGTGCCCCTTGTCTACACTCCTTTTTCTTATCACTGCTAAAGGGTTGAGCACGAATTTTATGGATGTTGACATAGAAAATTCCTTTATAGGTATTATAAAGAGGTGGAAGTTTATTTTTTTCCCATATTCATGTGTATGGAATTTTACTTTTGTGATGGTTTAATAAGGGATGGTAAGAAGTTGAAGGAGATCCTAGATCTATATTATACTACAACATGGATGAAAATTAATATGGGTAAGTCCATAATCTCATTCTTGAGGGTTGATGATGTTCATATTGGATTTATCTCCTAGATATTTCCATAAAATGGACTAAAATATCTTGTTTTTTATACCAAACTAAATGATTATGCTAAGAGGGATTGTGATTGGTTGGTAGTAAAGGTACAAAACAAGTTATCCTCAAGGTTGATCCAGATTGGATTATTATATTATTTTTCATCCATCTTGATGCTTTTCTAGAGTCATAAAAGTGGAATAATAAACTCATAGGATAATTTTTACTTGCAAATCCTAATTTGGTGAATTGGGGTCTAAAACATTCCAAAAACTATTTAAGCCATTAAATGGAATTTATTGGGGTTAAAATTTTTCCATTAAAGTGCAAAAAAACCCAATGCTATCCTATGCACATATAGGTTTCCAACGATGCAAAAATTATCTCAATCAAAGTTCATATGAAAAAGTCATGCACCCAGAAGTTCCAATTCCTATTTTTTCCACCATGATTTGAGATAATGTAAAATTAGCCCCCATTATTCATGTAAATATGGATATTCATATATTAATGAAGAAGCTTCTATAAGTGTAAATATTGTATATCTATTTAAGAGTTGGAGTCAAATTTAACTGCTAGTAGGCTATAAATCTATGTTATAACTGGGCCACTAGAATGAAAAAGGATTTCATTCTATAAGTGCATTTTGTTCCATAGATGAGAAGAGTATATGAGAGTGGACAGAGAGCGAGAAAAATATAGAGAGTTTGTGCACTATTGAGAAAGAGAGATTAGAACAACCTCACCTTCTAGTTGGATTTTCTTCTATAAAGGTTTCCTATATCATATCTTCTATACTTGTAATTCATAGTATTTTTATTTATTTTTCTAATTTTCACACTTTACACATTACATGTATGGAAATAAATTTATTTTTAACTTTTAACCTTAATTTTAACAATTAATCATTTATTTATTTATTATTTTAACAAAAACAATATGCACTTAATAACTATTACTATATATATATAAAAAACTAAAATTCAAAAATAAGATGAAAAATAACATTTAAAAAATAAAATTAAAATGACAAAAACCCACACTAGGATTTACCAAATTTCCACAAATACAATTTAACTTCAATAACACTTAACCTATAAATTTTATTCAACTATTTAAGTATAACTGCACTTTTACCAACATTTATTTGAAACTTATCATCCACAGTAGGAAATGGATTAATCTTAATTAGATTGGACTTAACCACCTCACTCATAACACTGATTTGTATATCCTATTGGACGTCCTCATTCATTCCATTGCCCCTGCTTTTATGGAAAAAAACTCAATACTCAAAAGCATCCCTTCCTCAATATCTTCAATTATTTTAAGATCACGGAGTAACCTTTTTCTTGGACGTTCCATTAGAGAAATCCAGAGACCTCTCAAAATTTTCTCTCAATTTTGACTTTTCTTCCAAACAAAATAAACCAGGTTTCGTGGAGCTCGATTCCTCGTCTTTAAATTCCTGCTTTTGATCTACTTCTTGGTCTGCCTTCAATCTCTTTGAAACTCTGTATCTTCTATTGCTTTCCGGATCTGATTTTTCTTGATGGGTGCTGCTTCTTTTTGTTCATTGCTGGAATTAATTTCATGTTCCAAGCCTTTTAGTTTTAGCCTCACCAGTGTAAGCAGCCACTGGACTTCTTTCTGCTCATTCGCAATTTCTGCCAAGAGCTCATGCAAATTTTGATCCTCAAGGGTATATAGTTTGATTTTAATTTGCTTCAGACGGGTGAAATCTACTCCAGAGTCATCCATATTAGTTTTTGTAGTGGAAGCCCAGGTGGATTTTAGTTTTTCTGGCGAGGAAATTTGCGAGATTGGATTTGAATTTTCCCTGGGGCAGAATAATGGATGCAGCCTTCAATCTCTTTAGAAGGCCAGGATGGTATTACTTACATTTTTCTATTAATAATAATAACAATATCATAAAATAAACCCTGATGAGGGTGGATGAAGGGCATAATGAGGGGCACAAAGACATGCCTCATCTCTTCCTCAAGAATTGAATTAAATTAGAGATGGCATGTGGGACACATGCAGACAAAAAGTGGATGTTTCGAGATGACAAGAACTATAACTATATGTACGAGTGTAGAAGGAGGGAAACTGTTAGTGCATTTGGGCATGGGCAGATCTAAAGGTTGTAGGGGGAACAAAGAATTTGTATAAGCTGAGAACCTATGAAAACCTCTTCGATTGTAGCTTTCAGGGACACAAGCAAATTTCTGTAAGCGAGACTATTCTCGATGCTCTGTTGGAGGTTATCAATGCCTGATTTGGGACCCTGGAGAGGACAATAGCTGTAAAATCCATTGTTGCGGGGTTAGTGAAAAGAGTCTTGAGAGCTCACATAATTTGTTCACGAGAGTGGAGATACTGCTTTGGTGCTTGGCTCTAGTCACCCAGGTAAGTACTCAAAACAACTTTCATTGTATTTGGAAGAAGGTGATTCACAACTAGTTTGTCATCTAGGACTTACAATTTCTAGCTAAACAAAGCTTGGGCTTTCGAGCATACCAGGTAGATCATTGTGAAGTTTTTGAGTTAGTCATATTCATTTGGAATTGAAAGTAAGTGACTTTTGCGTGGAAGGTTATTTTGGGTTTACAAGCTAATTAAGTTTGTGATAGCGGTGGGTGTGAGAGCTGGTATGGTGGACCCAATTTCTTTCTAGTAGAGCATCTTTGCTCATGTTGAGAATTTGGAGAGCTGGTGATTAATACAAATTCTCTTCTTGATAATTACTTGTGAGATTTATTGAGTTACTTATGTCTTCTCTTCTTTTAGCTTAGTTAATCTTTCATTAAGTCAATTATCATAATGCACAAGACACAGAAGTTAGGCTCCTAGAGCCAGGGAAAAACCTCTCCCTCTTGGAGAGGAAAACCCGCAATGAATTATTCTTATAGATCTTCAAATTACAAGTACCATGACCCAAACTCAGACCCTTAACCTAGATAAGATTCCAAGACCTTCATACAACTTCTTCAAACTTGAACCTTTTCTTCGTCACCAATCTGCACTATTTAGGGAGGTAAATATTAGATTTACCTTCCTCAATTTATCCTACTTTAAGGTTGCCTTTCTTCTTTTGATCTCTGTCTAAACTTTTTTCAAACTCTTAGTTGAACAACTTTCACATATATTTTCACTGAAGCTTCTTAATACAATATGCAAACACATTTTATTTTTCTTTGATTTTCGAGCTCACTCCTGTCTGAAGTACTCACTAAAATTTTCTTTCACTTCAGACCTATCCGCAGTCTTCTCCTTGTATTTCACCATAATCTTCTTGCTGTACCTATATTTAAAATCTGCAATACTTTGTACTGTCCCTTATATACATTGTATGCTATTCTTTATGCACACTTTGAACTGTCCCTTATTTGCACTGTATGTTATCCTTCATCCGCACTGTAATCTTGGAGATGTCTGCAAACTTCTTCCAACAGTACTGTTTCAGATCTGCACTTTAAACTGTTCCTTATCCGCAATGTTCCTTTCTCTTTCCACATTGTATCCTCCCTTTTATCCGCACTATGATCTCTAAGATATATGCTTGCTTACATCTATTTTTACCACATACCATAAGTGTATATATATAGGGCACATCCCTTTAAGCAAGCCAACCATACAACTGTGAAAGAGGTTGACTACATAAGGTTTATCTCATCATTGATGAGGTACTTCTTTTCTTGCATTTATGGCTTGTCTTTCATCGTTGCATTAAGGGTTGTTGTGAGCTTCTTTCACAAGGTCCTGGAGCATATAGTTAGACTATATCTAACACTTGAACCTAATGGACATAGAGAAGAAGTCCTTCCACTTAGTAAATTATGGTCATGAAACCCATGAAGCACACACAACAAAAATATATACATTATTTTGAATTCTTCTTTTTCATAATTACATAATTACATAGTTAACATGAAGACTGACCTAGTTACACTTTTCAACACTCCCTCTTAACTAGGGAGGCATTCATGCAGGTACAAGGTCAATTTCAAACTGAATTATTTCATAAGAAGAATCGGATTGGTAATTTCATCTGTATATCATCATATCAACTAGCATTGTCCTAGTGCAAGGCCTTGACTAACAACCCCATCTCTCAACGAGACAATGGGCTACAATGCTAGCGAGACACATGACTAATAGACACCATAGTCATTGTCTCTCCAAGGTACATACCCCACCTAGGTGTTCTCATAGTATGACCTTCTTGAACTATTCTTCTCTTGGGTAGCTAGCCCTCAAATAATATTGGTCCATGACTACTCTTATCTTGAATGCCCTATGTCATTCTCAAAGAGTATTGAATTCCAGACGATTACCCAATCCTCCATTCCATCTTCCAAGTGAACACCATAATGATGTGTCTATCCATTCTCTTCACATGGCCTTCACTAAGACTTATGGCTATTAGTCCTGGTCTAGTGCCTGACACATGTAATAGAGAATCACATACGTCACTACCTCTTAACACAGGAAGTACATACTTCAAGTTTCTTCCAAGAAGGAAACTTACCACCGGGCTCCCTATCAACCAGGGTCCTGTAACAAAAATCCATCTACTCATGAAGAATTCCTCCCCTTGATGTCATGGCTTTTGATATTGATGAATCTTCAACTTTTGGCTTCATAGGTCACAAATAATCCATCACTTTCAGTCATGAGTCATGTCCACTATCAGAAAGTAATTCATCAGTCTTTCTCATCTAGTCCACCATTATGCCATGCTACTTTCCTTCAAATCATCTCCAAGGATAATACATCCTTACTTATGATTAGCATCCCTGCACAAATTCATCCATATAAACATATACAAATGAACTTTTTGAACAAAATTTACCTTAGTGATGATCTTTCACCATGACATCTTCCTATAGACATCGACATCCTTCATACAGATTGACACATATCCTAATGATATGTTTTTCCAAGGGTCTTCTCCTTTACCAGACTTCCGTTAGAGTCTACATATCTTCCCAAGATATCTCCTAGTCACATATTCTTGGCCTCCGGATGATAACTACCTCTTGACATGGTTGCATTTCATGATCTCTTCCTCTTTGCACATGCTTCATTCCCAACATCTTACAAATTTTTCAATTTCTTTTTTATGCACAACCACCTCATATTATATGAGGAATTATTATGTTGATTTCATTTGTCAGTGCACTGAGAGATCCTCCTTCATACTTATAAATATGGAAGTCAAGTTTATTACCTGCAATCATATGACATGACTTCACAACATCCAATATCAACATATATGTCTGCATACCTCATACCTATTTCCCTAAGTCATCCTGTAGCAATTTCTCTAGAATGAAGAGCTTCATTCCTTTGGCCTGCTCCATCAATATGACATCACATATAGAATTTTGTATCCATGATGACCCTTGATCTTGATGACTGCTTTACTTTAGCAATGTTATCAGAGAGGATTTTCAGAATTTGTTTCACCAAGAGCTCCTTCCATGCTTCTATTATGATTCTTATTAATGTGCATTTCTTCATAAAATAATATTTTACAATCAACTGAAATCACATAAAGGATAATAAGATCCTTAATCGTAGTTGAGATCCCTCACTTCTTCTTTCTTAGATTTCTTTTCAATAGGTTTTTCTCTTATATGGGATTCTTCCTTTTTCCTCTTGTCCTTTTTTCAATCTAGGAAAATCTCGTTTATAATGCCCAAGATCATTACACCCAAAACATCATGTTTTTTCCACATTTCTCTTCTTAGTTTGAGGACCAAATTTACCGAATCTTCCTTTCTTCCTGGACATGGTGGAAAAAGCTTGATTCTCTTCTCTTGATCCTTCTTTCAATCTTGTTTCTTCTATCTTACCTAGACTTTAGAATGGCATGGCTTCTTCTCTCCCATCTATGCTGGAAGAGTAATCTATCCATTCTTTCAGTAATACATTTTTTTACCATAGTGAGTATTTCTCTATCAAACATTACTTCTCCTAAATTCAGTAGTTGTTCTTGTATTGCGAAAATCTCCATCAGATATGTAATTATTCCTTCCTTTGACATTCTCAATTTGTATATTTTTTGTCTTAGGGATATTATTTCCTTTGTAGAACCTTTCAAGAAGAGTTCCACCAACTTATCATATATTTATTTTGATGATTATAGCTTTAATACATAGGGAATGAGAGAGTCTTTTATGGATTCTATAAGAATCCTTCGGGCTTTTATGTCTCCCTGCATGTATTTGATATATGCTAGAATGCATTCTTTTGGAGGTTGAGTTGTAGACCTTATATGAAGCCCATGACTTCATTTTCAATTAGTTTCAGATCTGTCCTTTTCTTCCATGCATTGAAGTTTGATAACCCAAACAATTTGTTGCTTTCTAAACAATAAGTCATTTGGATAGATTTAGATGAAGTCATAGATACTTACTTGAGAGAGTGAATTTCTCCTTCAAAAACTTTCTTGATGATAACAAAGAGGTTAGAAACTTCTTCCAAGATAGAATTCTGCAATCTAGGTGATCTTGGATCCTTGATAGTAAAGGATGTTTGAAGTAGCTAGATAGTCTTCTTTGCAAACTAATTTTACTTTCCAAACCAAAATTTGATCTACGCTTCCTTGAGTGTCTTTGTAAACAAGCAACCCTTGTGTTCAACACCTTAGCTCTGAAACCATGTTGAGAATTTGGAGGGCTGGTGATTAATACAAATTCTCTTCTTGATAATTAATTGTGAGCTTTATTGAGTTACTTATGTCTTCTCTTCTTTTAGCTTAGTTAATCTTTCATCAAGTAAATTATCAAAATGCACAAGACACAGAAGTTAGGCTCCTAGAGCCAGGGAAAAACCTCTCCCTCTTGGAGAGGAAAACCCGCAATGAATTCTTCTTATAGATATTCAAATGACAAGTATCATGACCTGGACTCAGACCCTTTACCTAGATAAGCTTCCAAGACCTTGATATAGTTTCTTCAAACTTGAATCTTTTCTTCGTCACCAATATGCACTGTTTAGGAAGGTAATTCTCAGATTTACCTTCCTCATCTTCTCCTACTTTAAGGTTTCCTTTATTCTTTTGATCTCTGTCTAAACTTCTGTCAAACTCTTAGTTGAACAATTTTCACATATATCCGCACTGAAGCTTCTTAATACAATCTGCAAACACACTTGATTTCTATTTGATTTCAGATCTCACTCCTGTCTGAGGTACTCACTGAAAATTTGCATTCACTTCAAACCTATCCACAGTCTTCTCCTTGTATTTCACTGCAGTCTTCTTGTTGTACCTCTATTTCATATTTGCAATACTTTGTACTATCCCTTATCCGCACTGTATGCTATTATTTATACACACATTGAACCGTCGCTTATTCACACTGTATGTTATCCTTCATCTGCACTATAATCTTGGGGATGTCCGCAAAATTCTTCCAGCATTACTGTTTAGATCCGCACTTTAAAATGTTTCCTATCAGCAATGTATCCTTCTTCTTTCCACACGGTATCCTCCCTTTTATGCGCACTATGATCTCAGAGATATCTGCTTGGTTACATCTATTTTGATATAAGGGTACATGTGTAGATGTAATGTAATATAGAATTTATTGGGCTGAGAGGCCCTCTACAACCCGTGTTGTAATAAATGTAATGTAAGTAAACATAAAAAAAAGAGGTATGGTAAATAAATAAAAATATATATAAATTGGAGGTTAACAAAAGTTGTAACCAAGGAGAAGCTCAGATTCCGCTCAGTTTTAGTTGGTCTTGAAGTATGGTGATGAAGATAAAAAACGACCAGGTCCAAAGTGGGGTCATTTTCAACCAAATGAAAGTTACAGTTGTGGAGTTGCTACAATCAGTTTGCAAGTCGTAGATTTTTGGGGTGTGGAGAATGATTAATATTTATGTTTCAAAGATCTTTGTTTTGACTGTATTTATACCCTAGGAAGACTGTACACCCCTTGTAAAATATTTTAATTTCATAATCAATATAGGTTGTTCATTAGGCGGATGATCTAACGGTAGAAGTTATGTTTAATTTAGGGAGGGAATTGCGTTGCGACTATGTATTATGTGTATTATCAACAAGAAAGAGATAAAATATTGTGTGGGAGAGAAGAATAAATTATAGTATATTTGTTGTAGGTTGTATCTCTTCATTTTTTTGGATAATATAAAATGAAGGATTGGCTCTTTCTCCATGGACGTATCCCAAATTGGGTGAACCACATATATCTGTGTCTCTCTTGTTTTATTTGTTTTTTGTGATTGTGTTTTCAAATATTTTATGTCTTCCATTCCACTGTAAATCTATCTGAAGGGTTACGAGAGGCCCTAAGTTTTCATGAAGTTCATCCCCTAAGTTGTCATGAAGTTTTTGGCAGTGACCTATGCTCTGGGCCTAAAAAGGTGGCTCAAATACTGGAGTTGCAGGCACAAAACTAAGCAATTAGGGCTCTAGCTGCATGCTTGTTTTGTTATGCCTATGGTTATAGCCTCCTGACCACTACCTTGATGTGTTGTGCCTGCGGCTATCAATCAAAAGGGTCAAATTGTCAGTGTGACCTAGGGGTGAGAGACCTGAAGTGTTGGGTTTCCTCCTGGAGGTTTTATTGATGTTGTGTAAGGTTTGTTTGTCATATTTCTATCAATTCCACTTCCTCAAGGTCATCTAGGATGTTGAGTATCGTTATAGTAGCATCTCGTCGCATGATTACATAGTCTTTCCAGTTACTTGGGTAGATGTGGGAGGAGGGTGTTACATGCAGGGCATAGTGTGATGTAGAGGGATGAGGATTAGGATGAGACACAACAGACATGGATAATTTGCGAAGGGTGTGTTCCCTCTGAGCAGCCAACATGGCATAGATGAAGGCCTCCTTCATTGTGATATAATCGTCCAACGTGTCGAGAGACAGATCCATCTTCCAATGAGAAGTAAAAAAAATGCAAAAAATGAGAATGGTGGTGCCCCTTCATCACAAAAATAGTAATCACATTAATTTTTCTAGAAAAGAGATGTTAGAGGTAGTAATCCCCACAGAAGCAGTCGATCAACAAACCAATCCAATTTTGATCCTTACCAAAACATATCCCTAGGGATCCGTAATATTTACCCCAAACGATGTAGTAATAAAAACAAGGCATCAAGTGCCTCCACCTAGGCACACAGTGATAGGCCCAGAGAAACATAAAATCCAACATGATATCCCTGAGAATTAGAAACCTTAAGGAGTTTTCTGCCATCTCGAAATGGAGAGGTCTTGATTCCACATAAATCATTCCCTCTCGAAATGATCCTCTGATAGGGGAAGTTGTAGTGCACCTACGGGGTAATAAAGATCCTACCAAGTAGAAAGAAAAAAATATTACGACGTCAGAAAAAAAATAAAATTCAACCATCACCCCACCACCCTGTGGATCAGAATGACACCCCCGAGGCCATCCAAGTTCAAAACAATGGGAAAATGTACAAAGATGCAATAAATGATGAGATAAGATATGATTGTCCCATAATACTCAACAACATCTGCAACACCAACATCCACAACATTTCCACCACACGCAACAACATCTGAAGCCAATATCTTTTAAGCATTGATTAAAAGAAAAAAAAAAGATTAATATTTTCCACAGACAAGAGTTAGATAGTCCATCAGAAGCCTGCTCAGGGACGAAATTAGTGAGTGGAGTGTCGAACCTAGTGGACCTCATCAAGTCACACATTTAACGTTTACGACCAAAGCATCATATGTTTGAAATGAGCCCATGAAATAAAATGACAATCACACAGATGAGAAGGCAAATAATTTGTATCAATTCCACAACATGGTCATAACACATTGTGAAAAAATATGAACTTCAGGGATCTATATAATACTGTCCGACATCAATGATACAAGAGTACCAAATCTCCAAAATATCCCTGATAGTTTACCAAAACTCCAAACTATCCCTGGAAAAAACTAGACCCTGTAAGGTAAGAGCGTACCCAATCTCATATGGCTGTCACACGAATGTCAGCAACTCCATGAAGAAGTTGTCCCTTCCATTGTGCATTGAAAATCTATTGTAGTGACCTCCACCATAATAAGAGAAAGATAAAACAACTTCTGCATTCATAGATATATTAGTCGTAACAACCAGAAAAACTAAGTTATGGTCACATTCAACCCTTGAGAATGCTATACTCATCGAGCATGCAACACCAACTAGCCTCTCTTCCCTTGCAAAAATGCACCTACACTATTATGTGAGATTTATTTGTTAAATTTTCTCCCGCGATCTAAACCATAATCCTCAAACTCTACACTCACTCAATCAAAGTACTATCCCATGTTATCAGGCTTTCTGAATCAATTGAGACTCTGGTGCAGATTTTTCCGGTGTAAACCATGCAATTTCCTGAGGCCCAACTGGAACTATTATCCCATCCAACCACATTAGTCCCATCCTCCTTATATGTATTTCATTTTAGTGTCTCCCCGTGTTTTTAATTTTAACACACCATTCATTTACTTTAGTCCATTCAAAATTTAATAACCCATGTGTGCAAATTTATGCGTAGAAGATATCATTGTGTTGTGTATGGTGTAGTTTCAATTGCAACTTTTAAACCATTGAAAATATAATTTTATGTGGACTAATATATTTTATATATTTTTCATTTTTTCTTTTTTGGTTCTTCTCTTTACTCATCTTAAATATCTTAAGTCCAGTTTGTCTCTAAACTCGCATAATTTTTTTTATCCTAAAAGGTTATTATTTTTACAAAAATGTATAAAATTATTTCACAATAATATAGTCAAATGTAAATTAGATGGGAAACTTTTAGGTATTTTTATTGTGATGTTTTCTTTTATGGTAATCGGAAAACACAAAATATATTTTTCATAATTTACTAGTCGTGAATAGTAGAGGGACATATAAACCTCGTGAGAATATTTAACCCTAAAAGTGTATTGTGAGTGAATAATAAATGAGGAGTGACAATAAATTTCATTTTTTATTTTTACAAGTTCTACGTTTTTATGTTTTTTTGTTGTGAATGTGAATGTGAATGTGGAGTTATTTTGCAATTTCTAGGCTGGTTGTATTTGGGAACAATGGGAAGTGGAGCACACTTTGCTTGACAAGTTTCTAGCTTGAATATGTTTATAGTAAAAAGAGTGAAAGTGGAATCCTCTATAGCAAATGATTATATATTGGAAATAATTGGAATGGTGGTTTTGGTTGGACAACTATCCCTTGTGTTTGCTTTGGCTATAGGCCAACTATTGAAAATGCATGTGAAGTTCAAACAAATAAGACAAAGCAACAACCACCGCTTGATTAGTAATTGTATTTATCATCTTGGGATCCACACAATGAAACCCAAAAAATTCAGAGGATACATATTTAAGGCAAACATTATTCATTTCATCTCAAGGTGGTTTGTATATTAAGGAAATGAAAGGAAAATGATACTAAAAAATATTTTAATAATGATTATATATAATGCATTGTTTGCATAGCTTTACATGAATAATACCTCCTAGGAAAGAAGCTAAACTACAATCCAGGGTAACATCTGGTCCAATGTAAGGGATCGAGGATTGATGATTCTAGAAATGACATGACCCAATAGAGGTAGCAATAATGATGACCCACTAGAGGTAGCAATAATGATGACCACAATAATGATGAGTGTAAATCAAATCCAAATACTGGGCATGAGAAACTACTTTCTTTTCAGTGACAACACTGCCTTTGGCCACATCCTCAGTGATAGATGGCAACAATGAATTAATAAACCACTCAGCTAAAAGCTTATCAAGAACAAACGTTTTAGCCATTCGATGACAATGCCACTCATGTATATGATCTGATATATGAGTAGCAGTGGTCTGTTTAAAGCTGGTCAAAAGTTCTATTCCATTTTCATATCTGATGGGTAACTGGAAGTGGGTTAAAAAAGTAGTGGCTAAAGCTGTAAAGTTATCAAATGAATCTCATGGTAATTCAATGTAGCACTTTGCAGCCAGACCAGTAAGCGTTCATTGAAAAAGACACAATCTAACATAATCATCATTTAAGGAATTAGATGAACACCATAAATGATAAGTCATGACATGTGTAGATAGGTCTTCTCCAGAATTTCCATTGAATTTTGAAACGTCCAAGGGTAATTTATGAGGAATTATTGGCCATCAAGGTAAATAATGAATGGGATCGTTGGTGAGTAAGTTTAAATTGGGTAGCTCTAACATTGCAACAAATGGAAATTGTCGATTAAGGTCAGGTTGAGCATAACCAAGATAAGATGGGATCGCCTGGGCAATAGGCCGTTGCATAACAAAGAATGGATTATGTTGTTGGTATCGCAGATAGGGGTAGGCTTGTTGACTAGGACCTAGATAAGCTTGATACTGTGGGAATGGTTGCTACGACTGCCATGGGATCTGATAAAATGGTTTCCCGCCAAGATAATTTGGACCCGGTTGTTAAGATACCCGAAAGTACATCGACGAGCTCCAATATACTTACGTGCATGGAATGAGGTATCACAATTGGAATGTATCGCAGGCAATTACCAACATCTGTTATGTTTAATGACTCCAAAACATGTCTTCTAGCCTAAAACTCTAAATATTATCGTTAATGTTACAATGCTTCATTAGATAAATTCAGATAAATTCTATGTTGATCTTGCTTATCATTTTGTCTTTCAGGTTCACCGTGAGATGTATTTAACATTCCTAGAATGCAATTAGAATGATAATCATTCGTTTCAAATTTATTTTCAACAATGAAAAACTAGCTACAAGGGATAGAGAAATCAGATTGTAAAAAAATCAACAATGAGCACACATAAATGCAATTTCCCTAAACTATTCCTATGCACCACTCACAATACCTATATTTAGATGCATTTTTTTATTTTCAATTTCTTTTAAGTTTAGATGAATGAAAAAGAAACTAATGCACAAACAATCACTCAAAATTTTCAAGAGAAACGAAGACTGAAACGACAATTCCTCTTTTTGAAAATAATGAATCAAATGTAAAACTTAACTTTGGAACTATTCGACAATAACAAAGAAAACAAAAAGAAACATTGATCAAACAAATACAAAGTGAGGCAAGAAGAGTAGAGGCAATCTGGTCTGTAGAGGGAATCAATCACTTGAAACTTCAGCAAGCAAGACATTGAAATGAATTTGCAAAAGATAAAATATGATAGATTTTGGTTGGTCACAGGGGCAATGCACCCATGAGTGGGACATTGTGCGTTTCAAAACACTATCTCTAAGACTACAGTGCTATTCATAGCACTGTGTCAAGACCAAAATTGTGTTTGTGCCAGAGGAATCTCTAAAAAATAAATCAAACACGCTACTTTTGCTAAAACACATTCAAATGACTGAAAATAAGCAAGTAAAGTCTACTAGAAGTTGAAGGACAAGGAAAAAACCACCAGGGACGATCCGTCGATCCCCAGTATGGTCACCAATTTGTTTTTACGGAAATCAAACCTACAGATAAGTATGCTTTCCCTAAGTGTGGCGGTGCACTTAGAATAACATAAAGAAAGATATATGACCTTTTCCTTAAAATGAATGGATAAAGGGAGGAAAAACTACTTGTAATATGTTTTCTTTTCCTCGCCTCCCTTCGTCGCTTTCATTGCTCTTAATATAACTGAACTCACTTGATTGATGCCTACAATGGAAATCAAAATACATAAAACAACATAAAGAACACATATTTCATTAAATTTGGAAGTATTCTATTACAAGGCCTTCAACAACATTCATTTTTTTGTAAATCACTATATTAAATTAATTTAAGATAAAAATAATTTTAGGAATGTCAAACCAATTAGAGACCATGAATAGGTCAAACGTGGGGTTGTTAGGTACAATAGTATCAATGCACAATATGAGTGTGAAAGAAAACCCTTAGAAACAATTTATTTAAGGTAAATCATATTAGTATGTCTAACATCCATGAAAGATATTATAGTTATGGATAACATACTAGAGTCATTGATGTTTGAATTTTGTGTTAGATGACTCTAACCCCCTTTCCCACAACCTGCAAGAGAGTGTTTGATTGAATAATGGTGATATGAGGATCTTTGTGTAAGTGGAAAGGAGGTGCCTCCCTTGCATTTCTTTGAAAATAGTCTACTAGAAACCTAGTAAAATGTTTTTGTGCTAAATTTTCTACCCCTTCATGCCTTTAAGTAATAGTAATGAGGTGGTCATAATTCTTCTTTACAGCATCCATGCATACACTATTAAAGCTAGGCACTATTGATCTAAGTATTTTAAGAATGTTGGGTATCATTGATATATCTCCACTCAAAGCGAAGTACATCAAATGAGAGTTCTTAAATGGGTATTCAAGTCATTCCATTATGATAGTACGTTGTCACAAATTCAAGTAAACAAGGATTGTTGGTCGTTGAGAACCAATATACATAGACAAGTAAGTGGTGGAAGCAAGGGTTTTCAAAAAATAGTACAGTTGATGGCATTCTAGATATTTATCTCTCCTTGTCAACATTGTCAAAAACTAATAATTCTCCTAATGTAATAGTGCCAACCTATTGTATGAAAACCATGATTGACCATTACTTTCACCAAGAGGAGATAATGATAAGAATTGTTAATGGGGAATAAATAAATGTGAAACACAACTTATGGATTTTAGTTGAAATTTATATAGGTTCCCATGCTCTTTAATTATTAAATACTTAATGTAATTATTAATAAATTATCATTAATATATTAATTTTGAATATTAAATATGTATTAAAATTCACTTATCTATTACACATGATTTTCCATGTGATCTAAATAAACCACTTAAAACCCATTATCAATAAATTCTAATTAGTTTTGTAAAAGATGTATCTTTACTTACATTGAGATATTTGTTTCAAAAAAATATTACATTTATAAACTTGTATTAATACATATAACTAAATGTAATAAAATAAATAGCTTTAGGTCTTGGTAGCTTCTATGACATTATCTTAATTACAAATAGTTTATTTAATAATTGAATTTTACAAAATGTTAATCTTGATGGGAAAATCATGTCATATGGTGGAAAAAAGTTTAAAGATGTTCATTTATGACACAACTCTTGAATGAGCTTGAATAGTCTACTTAATGCTCATTGTGAATTAATTAATCCATGTTTTAATAGAAAGCATTTTTTTTACATAGAGTTTTCAATTAGAAATAATAATATCACATTTATACATTCATATTAAACCACATGATAGGTAAATAAAAATCAATCAATTGTTTCTTGACTTATCGACTTATATGGCATGATTGTGTATAAAAAAAAATTGATTTAAAAAATGCATAGTTAGAAAAAGTTATCGATTGAAAATAGAATAAACCATTTAGAACTCATCATCGATTTATTTTAAATTATTATTTTTTCTAAAAATGTATCTTTACTTACATTAAGAGTTTTATTTCAAAAATATAATACATTTATAACCTTGTATCAATGCATATAAATAAATATAATTTAATACATGCTTTATTTCTTGTTGGATTTTATTATTTCAATTAGAAATGATTTATTTATGAATTGAAATTTAGAAAATGTTAATAGGGATGGGAAAATCAAATGGTGTATGTTGTAAAAAGTTTAAATGCATTTATTTATGACCTATATCTTAAAATAACTTAAGGAATCTACTTACTATTCATTATCAATTAATTATTTCATGTTTTGTTAGGAAAAACATTTCATTTTACATGAAGTTTTATTTCAAAAAAACAATGTCACATTTATACACTTATATTAAATTTCATGATAGGAAAATAAAAGTTGATAAATGGCTTTATATAGACCACTTATAACTTATTATCAATAACTTCTAATTTTTTTTATAAATAATATATATTTTTTTACATTAGGAGCTACATTTCAAAAATACATCACATTTATAAATTTCCATTAATGCATATAACCAAATAGAGTACAATAAATAGCTTCGAGTCCTTTGGATTCTATGAGATTCTTTAAATTACAAGTAAATTGTTTAAGAATTGAAAATGAAAAAAATGTTAAAATGGATGGGAAAATAAATGTCTTATGGTGCAAAAAGTTTAAATACAACCATTTATGATTAATCTCTTTAATTAATCTAGATGGCTCACTTAACACATTTTTAATTAATTTTTCCATGTTTTATTAAGAAGAGCATTTTGTTTTACATGGAGTTTTATTTCAAAAAAATACAATATGATATTAATATTCATATTAACTACGTGGTAGACAAATAAAGGTCAATAAATGGATTCATTATTAACTTATATGGGATACAATAATTACATACATAAATAGTTGATTTAAGATATATATATATATATATATATATATATATATATATATATATATATATATATATATATATATATATATATATATATATATATATATATATATATATATATATATATATATATATATATATATATATATATATATATATAGAGAGAGAGAGAGAGAGAGAGAGAGAGAGAGCCTTACAATTTAAGAGTTTGAAGTATTCACCTATGACCCATCACCCATTAGATTAAATAGTCCACTTAATATTTATTATCAAGAAATTATTATATTTATTTTTGGAAGAAATGTCTCATAGTAGATGGCTATTATATATCATATTTATATACTCATATTAATGGATATAACTAAGTAAACATCAATAATATAATTATGGCTCATATGATATGATTTCATTTTATTTAAAATACAAATTTACAACAACAACAACAAAAAAACTTCAAATAATGTAATCATATGCCTTAAAGATAAAAAAAAAAGTTCAAAGACATAATTTATCTATGATAGCGTCCAATCAAACCTTGATAGTCCACTAAGAAATCATTATCATTAATTATATGCTTTTTTTAGGAAATGCAAAATTATTTATAATATATTTTTATCTCAAAAATTAAATATCACATTTATGTACTCATATTAATACATTTTATAGGTAAAAGGTCAATAACTAACTTTGAGCCTCATTGATTTTCAATATGATATGATTTTAATTACAACCATTAATTGATTGAAGTATATACATACATGTAAAATATGGATTGAGAAATCACATATCTTATGCTTCTACCTTTGTTTGCAATGAGCTCTATTTCAAAACTTATATTTCACATTTATATATGAGTATTATGCATACAAGTAAATAGATGTCATTAAAAATAAAAACATGCCTTGATGGTTCATGTAGGATGATTTCAATGGCAAACAATTCATTTAACACACATACACACACATATTAGCAAAAAAAAAAATCGATACAACAAAGTCATTGCAAAAATAATTATAAATAATACTAGAAATATATATTAATATAATTGACAATTCCCATTGTTATTTTTTTTATTATAGAAAAAAATAATTGACAATTCCCATATAATATTCCAAAAGATATAAAATCATACAAATTGATTCAGAAAAAACTATGTTCAAATTGCATTAAAAAATTGGAATGTACTTGTGAACAAATTTATAATGAAAATTATCTCCATCCACTACAATAAAGTACCTGTTCTATTGAACATTCGAATGTAATCATGTTTCTCTTTCATATGATGAAGTTTCTTAAGAAAAGGGAATACAACCTGTATAAGCCAAGTATCCTTCTCTATCCCTATATAGACTTTTATTAAGATGTGGTTTGATCGATATTTGATGAATTGAGAAGTATGCTTTGTTGTATCTATTAGCAATACATTTGATTCTTCATAATTATCTCCATATTGGGACCACACATCAGTAAACCTTTTCTCATAAAATTTTATTGTCCTCCGCGCTTCTAATTTTGTTTGCAAATGACAATGAGACTTGTTCCATGCGAATTTAAAGTCCTCTATATCAATATTTGATATTTCAAGTACTTGTCGGATGTAATTGTCAGTGACATTTAATGTCCATATTGCAACATCATATTTTTTAAAGAAATATTTTAACAGTTGTGATTGAAAAGGCCTTAAAAAATAAGACCTATCACCGAAATGCCAATCTGGTTCTCTTTGAATATAACAATTTTGTCCATCTTTAGTGTACGATTGGAAAAAAACTGCTTCCATTTCAAATATCAACATCATCTTTTGACTTATAGAAATGCCCATTTGTGTCTGTAGTTGCACTGCAACCACATGTATGATATTAACATATCTCCACTGCAACACTTTATTGCTTAAGGATATAAAAGCCTAACATTTCAAAAATGATGTTAGTATTTATTATGAATTAATGGTAATCACAAATTATAATTACAATGGCCCTAGTAAAGTGAACAAACTAATGATATGTTTACTTTATACATACAACCTAATACCTTTATTTAATTTGTATGGAATAAGCAAGTCTTATAGGATCACATTGACCCAATTTCTGGAGTCTAGTTCTAAAATATGGCCAAGTTCTATATCCTTTAATCCCTTATTGTTATGGCTAGCGATAGGTCTATGAAGGGGCATGAGTATGAAGTGAAAAAACCATACACTATAATATTCACCACCCAAGCTTGGTTCGATTTTTAGCCAAGGTGGGTAGACTTGCTGGTTGCTCAGAAGACATAGTGAAATTTTTAAGTTGAAGACACCTGTTGTAAGAGAAATGAATCAAAGGGTAATGAACTTAAATTGAATAGATAGTCGAATGCAAGAGTAAAATGATGGTGCATTCTCTTAAATTATTATAGTTTCAAGCTGAACCTGGTTGGTTCTAATCATAACATGGAGAAAAAGTACTTTCCA
The DNA here is from genome assembly GCA_034641835.2 of Pinus albicaulis. Taxonomy (NCBI): domain Eukaryota; kingdom Viridiplantae; phylum Streptophyta; class Pinopsida; order Pinales; family Pinaceae; genus Pinus; species Pinus albicaulis. Next base: position 509,682,153 of record CM076569.1, read on the forward strand.
CAGGCCATCTCACGCCTTTGGTGACTCGTGGATTCCCACTCTTGAGTCTTATGTAAGGGTATGCATAGTTTTTGTGCTTCGTTTCATTTGTTCTCTCTCAAGTTAGAACAAAAGGGTATTAACAATAAGTCGATGATTTTGTTCTAAAATGTGTTGGATTAATTGAATTCTATCATGCATATTGGAAAAATATTTTAAAAAATATGGGCTTGAATATTGATTCCCATTGCACACCCTTTACAACTTGGACATTGTATTTTGCATGGGTTAAAACCTACTATTTTTACGATTAAAATATGCATGAATTTAACAGTTGTGAGTAGCCACATTTTCCTAGTGAAATTACTAGAAGTGTCCATTGCATAGCCTAATGAGTTATCCAAAAACTTGTGCAGGAAATTTTGCAGACAATGACTTCTATGGTGTGATATAGACACTCTCTCGTCATGCTCTATATTTAACAATTAACCTTATCAATGAGAGAACTGAATGAAAGTTTGCATCTATACAAACATCTTTGTTCTTTTTAGACCTTATAAACTCGAGAGTTCTTTTTGTTGTACATTTATTTGCTTATTAATTTAGATAGTTGGGGAGAGAAAAAGGGACATATTTTTAAGAAAGAGTGATTATTGCAAAGCAAAGAAAAAATATCCATGTTTCTTGTTGCATGTGAAGGGATTTTTCTTGTTGAATTATCTAACACAATTTAGTTATATTTTTGTTAGCAGTGCAAAAGCCAACATTTCCTATCTTTATTTTCACATTTTGTTCTCATTGTTTCCTTGTTAAAAGAGATGACTTTTGTTTTCAGTTTAGAGACCTCGTGAGAAATTTTCAAATGCCTCTTTAATATCACATCCACACTCCTCTCTACTATCAAGAGATCATAACATAGTGATGGTGCAACTCCAGTTGATTTTATTAGTGCTATTCTAAGAAACTATAGTGACCAGGTGTATGGAAGAAGGTATCTGAAGGGAAATGACAACCAAACCCAAATATCATGGAGAAATCTTGGGATTTTAGCTGCTTTTATTTCTAGGATGCAACAAGAATTTTCACTATGAAAGTGTAAATGAGAGATGTCCTAGATGTGTTATTTTGCAGTCATGATTTTTTATTGGTTAAATTACATGTTTTATACTAGCTTGGACCAATGGATAATGAACCCAAGCAAAGGAAAGCTATAATAAAGAGAAAACGAACTAAGCTGATAGAAATCACTCGACCTGAAGCAGTAGGCTGTAATAGAAATTTGAACATTTTTCTAATAAGAATGTGTAATTAAGTGTCTAGGTTTAATATATTATAATGGTTGTTCATTGCTCACCCAAATATGTAAGGCATGCAATTTTTTTTCCAATGCATTGTATTAATCAGTCAGCAAGCTCTATTTCATGATCCTTTGTGGTTTTCAGGTGAAGGAGTCCCCAGAAGATGAAAAATCAGAAATAGACAAGAATATAGCAAGCATGTTTAAAATTTTGTGAAAATAGAAGCAAGTAAGATTAGAGAATTTGGTTCTAAATAGAATATCATTTTCCCAGACAATAGAAAATATCTTACCATTATCATTTCTAGTAAAGGATGGTAGAGTTGAAATAAATGTCGATGAAAATGGAAGTCATTTTGTTGGTGATTTTTCCTTCCAACTACCTTAATGCATTTATTTTTCATAATCATTATTTAGTTCTTGTGTATATTATATATGGTTTGGCTGATAAATTTCTCTTCTTGTCATTAGTCCCCAAAAAATGCTCCCACAACTACAGAAATGGCATATGGAGAAGCTTCTTACAGTCAATTTGTTTTCAATTTGATTTTAAAAACTGGAAGGTAGGCTAGGGCCACATTTTCTTCTCACATGTCTGTTCTGTGCGAGTCTTCCCAAGAAACATTCTTAGCAATTGTTTTGGGTATTTTGGTTACAATTGATGATGGAAGTTGTTGAAAGTGGTGAGGAGTTGATGCCTCATAGAATTAGTTCACTTATGATTCCTTGTTCCAAGAACGTTGTAGAGACTCTTATCAGAAATATTTCAAGAAATAGGGGCAGAGCAGTACCAGCAACTCTTGAGGTGCAAGAAGATGAATTTGGAAGTGATGATGATGGTGGTCATCAAAGACCAGCACCGAAGAAGTGAAATAAGCGTCTCCTCTGAATTTTGCTGCCTTTTTGGGTGATTTTTTTTGGAAACCATCTCTTTTTCTATCTATGCACTATAATTCATACGAGAAGCTAATATTTAATTTAAGAAATATGGTATATAAAAAATGCTATATTTTTCTCACAATTAGTTTTAATTATGTTGAATGGAATTACAAAACCCCGGTCATGTAGCACACCCATTTAGCCATGGCTCTAAGGCTTGGGCAGAAGAATGGAATCATGTAAAAGGAAATTGTTAATATAAGATGTCAAGTCTGATCTGTTAAAACATGAGTAATCTCCTTGTGACAATATGATGTAATTTTATGTTTGAAAAGTATTTTGAGATAACCACAAATCTGGAACATGATGGACATTGTATTTTTTTTCAGTCCTTCTAAGCAAACCTTAAGAAACACAACATTCATAGGTTAAGGCCTTAAAACTATCCTATAAAGTGAATCATGCAAGATTCAAAAATTTACATCGTTTAATTTTTTACTTCGTACATTTTAATTTTTACATCCCATAGATATCCTCTTGGATGATTTTTTTCATCTTTTATTTGGTTGGTAAGAGATGGTAAAGTGAATATAGGGAATATTTGAATGGAGGAAGTTGGTCCATCATAATACTAATTGAAGCAAGGAGATCAAGCTGAAGAAGTAGCTTTTGCAATGGACTCTGATGAGAAAAAGGCCAAGTATGGATATCGATCATGTTCCTTTTTTGTATCAATGGATTTTTGAGCATAGTGTAAATGAGGGACGAGACAAAACATTGTATCGAGTAGGAAGGGGTGAGATGCAAACTCTATAAGGATGATGGGTTGAGGAATTGGCTACTTTCATTGAAAAATGCAACGAAGGAGGAAGATTTATTTGTAGAAGACCAATTAGACTATAGTAAATTAGGTCCCAAAACCTTGGAACCATTTAAAACTCTAGGTTGGGCCAAGAGTGTGCATGAGTGACATCTTGGTATATATGTCTTGAAAAATATTTGAGAACACTGCCTCTCAATAAGTGCCAAGGACCCATAGCCCTTGTTGAGTCAGGGTTGAAGTGCATGTTGCAAACTAAAACGAGTTCTTGTGAATAGTACCCATAGATAAGAATATGAGTTTGTGATCTCGATCTCCTCTCCTTTGAGAAAGAAATGGTGATTAGGGAGAATTTTATTCAACACATTGAAGATGATGACTTTGGTTTTTACCTAGGTTGATAGTCAACTGATGAAGATCACAGAAAAGGACCAGGGCATCGAGTTGTATTTTCAATTTGTCTGGGGATAAGACTAGAAAGGCCACATCATATGCAAACATCAAAATATAAATTAAGACATGGTGTAGAAGGAAAACATTGCCATCTTGGATGTGCTCATGCAAGGACTCCAAATTGTCAATATAGATCCAAATAGTGTAGGGGACAAGGGCAACCTTGTTTTACCCCAATGATACTTAGGATAAAATCTGATATCCGTGTGTTGGTGCATATATGACCAAGGATTGACTCATATAAAATGCATAATGGTTGAACAAATGATTTTTGAGATGTTAATATCTCTGAGTATGTGTAATAAAGCCTCTATGGGGTCAAAGTCAAAAGCTTTTTTGAAAGTCTGCGAAACAACAGTAAAATTTTTGGGAGAAATGTTGGGATTCCTAAATTATGGCCTGGAGTGTAAATATGTGATTAATATTTAGGTGGTCAGGTTGGAATCCAACCTTTCCTCTAGCTCTACGTCACCTCTTCTCAAGTTCCATAAATAATTGCAGGTGGAGGGATGCATCATAGAGCTTCAAGAAGAAAATCACAACAAGTAGGTCGAATGGACTGCAAGGTACATCAGAAACAATATGTAGTCAGAGAATGATTGTAGCTCCTATAAAAAAATATCTAACTTTTGAGGTCCAAGATCTAGAGGGTCAAATTCTTCATCTAAGATATAAAATGTTACAAAGTTCAGAGTCCATGAGAAGAAAGGGTCCCTCTCAAGAAATATCTTGATTGACGGTTTCCTGTAGAAAGTTATCAATGTTTGGAGGAGCTATCACCTACTAATTAGGGAGGAAAAGGAGAAATTTTTGGCCTCTGAAACTGTATTGCTAGTAGGTGAATCTATCCTACCATCTAAAGATCAAGTTAAGAATCCCCTGATGGAGGACTCTAGATAAATTGGAAGATCTGAAGTTTTGGAAGATATAATATTGTGAATATAGGTTTACCTTTGTAGAGACCTTGATCAGTGGGAAGGAGGTTCCCTTATGTGATTGTAAAAATGGTCTGGATAGAGACATTATTGCAAGGGTCTCATGGGTGGAGGTCACGGGTCTCCTCGAGATCTCATGAATCTGCACAATAAGGTTGCACTTCTCTCTACCTGTAACTTACTGCCTCTATGTGTGAGGACTAAAAAGGAGGGATGTGATTATCCTGTTGTGTGGGTTGATGAGATTTATTTTAAGGCTCCTCCATTTGAGTTTGTTGTGGGTGGAAAAGTCGACAAGTCAAATTGTGCCCTGACTTGATGAATTTGCAACATCAAATATTGTTTATTCAACATAACATAAAATCTATTTTTTCAAGTGATACTATTGTTGAAGTTATATAAGGAAGCCTCTTTAAACTGCTGCTGAAATAGGAAAAAAAGCATGTGAAAATCCCTTGAATTTTAAGAGGAATCTTCGGAAAAGCTATCTGCAAAAAGTCATTTTGAAAATATTTGAATGCAAACTGTAGTTACTTTAAAACCATGTTCGGAATAATATCATAGAAAACCATGAAATTGACAAAATTCCTTCATATTAGATAAAACCTTTGCATAATGCAAAACTTTGTAGAGATATTGCTAATATTTGAAGTGTTTTGAACCATGCATAATTGGTGTACATTATGTGTATGTATATTTGTCATCCCTTGTTATTCATTATGTTCATTATGAAATTGAATCATACATCCTAATCAAGAAGTTATATAAATCAAATATATTTGACCTAAAACAAAGTGTAAGTAACGAGTTACAATTGCTAATAACTTCAAATATTGAAGAAGCTTTTCAAACTCGAGAATTGTTAAATTTAAAGTTTGGGGTTAACGAGAATGGTTAGATTTAATTTCTTAGGGTAAGCATTTTTGGCTTTGCTAGTTTAGAAGGTTTAAAAAGAATAAAACCTTCTAATTTCGAGTTTTATTCTTCTAAACAGTTCCTGTAGAATTTTCATCTATCAACTCTACAAGAACTCTATAGGAACATTTTTGAATATAAATTTGAAAGGAAATTGAATACATGAGATGGGAAGGAGCCCATGTCTTTCCTCATGGTAGCTCACGACTATCATCAGGAGGGTATCTAGGCTACTAACTGCATGTTCTCGAAAGTCATTTTCTATTGTCTAGGGGACTAGCTTTTCTAGGTGATTGATTGCTTTACTATTTGTTTAATTTATATTTGAAATTTTAAACAACCAGATTGTCCTAGAATTTTTTCAGCTTCAATGTTTAAGTACGACTAATTTGCAGAGAAAAATTTCTTGTGAACTATTATTTTGTTAGTTTCCAAGCCAGGATTAAGGATTGTCGTTATGTTAATATGACAGGGTTGACTTTCTTTTCTATTGGAGAAATGAGGCAGTACCATATCAAGCAATTCCTTTTTTTTTTTTTAACAAAAGCTGGGAATTTTTTTATTATGGAGGATGTAGAAAAGATAAACAGTAAGTACATATATATAATACTGATGGTCTGAGTTTCCAAACAAACTGGAAAACTCTTAAATGCCAAAACATAGTTTGCAAATATCAATAGTTTATAAATCCCAATTTTTTTTTACAGGTATACAACCTTAAGAAAACAACTGTTATTATAATTTTGTTACTAAACATAAAATTTTATGAAAGAAATGGAAAATGATGGCTTCTCTTAGCCCAATGTTTAGAGGAAGAGTTCTGATTTCCAAGATCCATGTCTTTTATCATTTGGTGAACTGTGTATTCCTTGAATTTTGAAATTTTCTTAAACTAAATTTGTTGATATCCTATGATTTGAAGCAAAAGAATGAGATTCTTTTTCTGAGATTAAGGACCATATTTATCAACATACTGCATTCTTCCTCCAGGGAATTGATTTGATTTTTTTATTGGATTTTTGTTCTCAATTATGGCATTTTGATAAGTGCACTAGTGGTAGTTTTCATATAATTTTGTAGTTACAGAGAAGAGGGAAGTTCACTTGAATTGAATGGATTCTTTCTTCAAATTACTTCTTAGACTTCCTAGGATTCTCTAATCCATGGATATTATAGGAAGAAAGAAACCAAGCTTTCAGCCAATAGTTCTTAAGGGGTTCGAGCTTCCATTTAGGACTGTGAATTCAAGATATAGGAAAAATAAAAATACATTGCAGACCACAAAACACTATGAGAGAGCCTAAGATCCACATATTTTGGAGCCAAATAAACTTTAAGGACAAAATCCAGATAAAACCTAAAGACCATACCCCCAGATTAAAGTTCTTGGAACACCAAGATACAATAATTCACTAAAATTATAAACAAGAAAAACAGTAAGAATGAAGCCAAGATGTGCGCTGAAGATGCAATATCATTAATAAACCACACACACAAAGAACATATAGAAGACAAAACAAAGGAATTTCATGCACAGAGCATGCCTTGAGACTATAAACATTAAACTGAAATTCCAGAATACCATCCAGAGGCTAAGAGAAACTCTTACTAGAAATTTTATGGCGGAAGTTTTGCTCTAGATGGTGGTAGTTGCCTCTCCCTTGAATATTTCCATTATCCCACTTTGTCTTGAGAAACCTCACTAGTTGGTCCAAGATTTGTACATTTGGTGGTTAGTCTCAATTTTTAGTCTATGAGAGCAAACATTGAATTGCCCCTATGGAGTCGAATGGCGTGCATCAAATGGCGAAGCATGTAATAGGGCCTAACAATGAGTCCACCTCTCATCACCATGAAGTGATCAGTATAGAAAGGCATCTTCAGATGTGATCCACCATGCATCCAAATTACCTGTACATATTTCCTATAGATATACCCTTGGATGATTTTTTTCGTCTTTTCTTTGGTTGGTAAGAGATGGTCTGGTGTATTTAGGGAATATTTTAATGGAGGAAGTTGGTCCATCGTAATACTAATTGAAGCAAGGAGATCAAGCAAACTGAGTAGTTGTGGCAATGGACTCTGATGAGAAAACGCCGAGTATGGATACCGGTTATGCCCCTTTGTTGTATCAAGGAAGTTTTTAGCATAGTGTAGAAGAGAGATGATACCAAACATTGTCTCAAGTAGGAAGGGGTGAGTTGCAAACTCTATAAGGATTATGGGTTGAGGAATTGGCTACTTGCATTGAAAAATGTGGCAAAGGAGGATGATATGTACTCCCTTTATTGAAGACCAATTGGACTCTAGTAAACTAGGTCCCCAAAGGGCCAGGACATCGAGCTGTCTTTTGTAATTTATCTGGGGATGAGACTAGAAGGGCCACATCATCTAAAAACATCAAAATATAAATTAAGACATGGCGTAGAGGGCAACCATTTCCATCTTGGATGTGCTCATGCAAGGACTCCAACTTATCAATGTAGATCCAAATAGTGTAGGGGAAAAGGGGAAAGCTCGTTTTTCCCTCATGATACTTAGGATAAAATCTGATAGCCCATGTGTTGGTGCATAGATGACCAAGGATTGACTCATATAAAATGCGTAATGGCTAAAAAAATGGTTTTTGAGATGCCAATATCTTTGAGTATGTGGAATAAAGGTTGTATGGGGATAGAGTCAAAATCCTTTTTGAAAGTCTATGAAACAACAATAAAATTTCCAGGAGCAATGTTGGGCTTCCTTCAATATGGCGAGTTCTTTTCCCTAGGGTTTTGGTTCATGTTTTCTCTAGTTGATTTTCTCGAGCTCTCATGCATCAATAGTCTATAAACAACATGGATGGAAAAAATCAAAGCATAGTGGCTCAATAGAATACAAATATAGCGACATTGTTGGACTACATAACTATCATGGAGTATATATTAACCCTATTGAATAGATAAGGGGAAAGGTTGGCTCATGGAAATCATGTTCAATCCCTTCTTGTCAACTAAAAAATAGGTCTCCTCCACAACTAGATGGATATGTTGCAGTCAAAGGTGGAAATGTTGGTTAGTCGTTTAGAAAAAAATGATTTTGTTGCCCAAATTAGGTCAAGATAGGTGAATGTGGAGTTGCAACACCATGCCCACTTCACTAAGAGGTTGAGGACATAGAATTAGTCTAATGTTGGTTAGTAATTTGGAAAGTGTTGAAGTCGTTTCTCAAATTGGGTCAACAGAGGTGAATGTGGAGTTGGAACACCGCACCCACTTCACTAAGAGGGTGAGGACATAGAAGGAGTTGCAGAAGTGTACATTCAAGATGAGAGAAATGTCCTACTTGGATAGTTAATTATCTCCCATTTTTCTTAGAATATGTTTTGCAAATATATATGGGTATGACATGTTTTTTGAAATATTTAGAAGTATAGTGAATTTAGAAATAAGATACAGTGAAGGTGTAGTAAAAGACAAAGACATGATTTTTTTTGGAGTGAACAAATCCAAGCCTTAAAACCCACTGTTATTAATACAAACATTAATCATTTTTCTTAAAAAATAAAGGAAAGGAAAACACGAGTACCTAGAAATTCCAAAATATTAATAACTTTAAGAAAAATATAAAAACAGAATGCGAGCATGTTCTTGCGGCATTGGGAAAATGTTGTAACCCAGATAAGGAACAGTTTCTTTCAGCCCCGGTGTGGGTTTGACTGTTTGCTTTACCCATGGATTTATGGGATCCAGAAATCTTGGAAGTTATAGGGAACTCGCTGGGTAGGTCTTTTAAGATTGCAAAAACTACCAGAAGAGGTAGGATATACTTCCTTCGCAAGGATTTGTGTTTATATGAATATATATGAACCTCTTCCTGAATCAATTGAATTAGAATATGCAGGGGAAATCTGGAAACAATTATTAGATTATGAACACATCCCATTCCGATGCAGAAGATGCCATGGATATGGTCACCTATATAAAACTTGTCCCCTTAATGATGTAGATCATGCTCAAAAGCAGACAGTAGTAGAGATAGAAGAAAACAAGGAAGACGAGTTTCGGACGGTTACTAATAAAAAAAACAAGGTCGAGCTCAAAGTAATCCTCAAATGCAGGAAAATACTTTACGACAAAATAAAAACCGCTATGAAAATTACAAGAACAAGTATAGGAGGACAAAGAAATGGACGTTACGAATGAGGAGATACACCCTCTTATGCCTACAAATGTAGTAACTGATAAAATGAAAGCTCCCTTAGAAAGCTCGGAATAGGGGGAACAACAAGATAATAGAGAGCAAGCAGAGATGGAAATAGATATGACAAAGGATGACCTTACTAAAGAGGAATTACTCATGAAACAATTATTGCAAGAGTGGAAAAATCTAGATGATAGGTTTATCCCTGAAGATCAAAAAGTATTATATAAGGAGACATTTTAACAATATCTTACAATTCAGGCATGAAGAGAGGTAGAAGTAGCAAATCAGCAGTTGTCCCAGCAATTAGTGGAAGTAACAAATACGCAGTCGTCTCAGCAATAAATAACGCAAAAAATGAGCCAAGAACATCTCCTGAAGACAAAATTGGGAAATAAAAGAGGTAGAAAGACCCTACAAGAATCAATCCAATTGGTTGGGGAAATGTTGGTTAACTCTGGACACATCGTTCCAATTTCAACAATGTTCTAGAGAATAAATAAACCTTCTTAATGATAATAATCTCCTGGAATATAAGAGGCCTTAATAGTAAAGGAAAACAAAGACATTTACAGGAAAGACTGATAAAGGAGAAACCCCAGATAGTTCTCCTTCACGAAACTAAAGTGTTTGGGGAAATATTGGATGAAATTTTTAGTAGATTAAAACCCCGCTATGAAGTAATGGCTATAGATGCTAATGGGAGTGCGGGGGGTATTGCAATTTTATGGAACCCAGAAAAGATGGAGGAAAATGGTTGGATTGGACTGCCTAGAATTATAGCGAGAAGATTTAGGCTATTAGGTACTAAGGAATGGTTCTCTGTCTCTTCTGTTTATGGTCCTACTATTCTAGGAGATAAACAAGATTTCTTTAGGAACTTTAGAAATCTTAAAATCATTAATCCTGAAAAATATTGGGTGGTTGGTGGAGATTTTAATATGGTGTCAAGTTTAGATGAAAGGAAAGGCAGTTCTGGTAGATTTCATCAGGAAATGCAAGACTTTACTGATCTTATATCGGATACACATCTGGTGGATGTTCCGAATAATAATGGTAAATTTACGTGGAATAATAGAATAGGTGGGATACACCAATTGCATCACGTATTGATCGATTTTTGGTGTCTAAAGATTTTGTGAGTTTGGACCTATTCTATGAAGCAACTATTGTGCCTTGCCTAGGTTCAGACTGTTAGCCCCTTATGAATTCCTTGACAAGCAAGAAAAGGGCTAGATTGTTTTATAAGCCTTCAAGGAATGCATTTACCTTGAAAACACATCATCCTTGAAGTCTTGTTATGTTCCCTGCCTTTGAATTTTTCCCTCTGCTAATTTGTTGTCAATAAGCCTAGTTGAATGATAAATTTTGTTCAAAAATGCCTTATTTCGCCCCTTGTATCCCTGCAGAATTCCCCCATTTTATCCTCTCTTCCCCTTTTTCAAGTCCCCTTTTTTCCCCCTAATTTCCCCATAAACCTCCTAAATTTCCCCAAAATCCCCATGAAATCCCACCCTTGCCTTTGTTTTCTCAATTTCCCCCTCTATCCCCCTATCGTTATCCTCCTTTGGTTTAAAAATGCACTAAAATGGGTTAAAAACCCACTTTCCGACATTGTAATAGGGCTTAGCCCATTTTCCCATAAGCCCTTACCACTTCCCCACATACGCCCGTCACCCAAAGGCCAAGCGCTTAAGCCATAAGCGCTAATCGCATCGGAAGATCGGGTCGGAGCGTTAAATTCCTTTGTAACATCAAAAATCTCTGATGCGATTATTTTATTCATTAAGTCCTGCGATGCATTGTCAGTCATTGATCTGTTTTTTGATCTAACGAACACGCGCTGATCTCACTTCCCGTTTGATCGCAATCGGAAGTTGCAATATGAGCCTTTCCTGTTTTTCCCCGATTGCGACTGCCCGACTTAATCTCCATCGTTAATCTGTTATCGGGATCGGATGGCCCGCGCTACATCGCAAATCCTTTCAATCACAAGGCTTTTGGTTAAGTCCTCGATCGGTTCATCGCAAGAATTTGTGATGCGATTGATCGCAACCCCCCTCTGATCATCACAATTGCAAACTCCCTTCCGATCGCAATCGCAAGTCCTTCCCTCCGATCCCCGATCACGCCATCTCCCGATTCAATCTCGTCCGTCCGTTTGATCCATGATCTGATGGTCATCGCTGTCTCCGCCCAACCACAATCGGAGATTTAATGTGTGTCACCCCTGTTTCCCCCCGATTGTGATCCCCCCAATCTCATCCTGACTGTCCATTTCCCCACCGATCCGACGGTCATCGCTTTCTCCGCCCAATCGCAATCGGAAGTTTTGATATGTGTTACCCTAGTCCCCCTCTGATTGCGATTGCCTGATTCGTTCTCAGCCGTTCATCCTGTTTGAAATCAATGGCCCAGATCTTCTCGCTTTGCTCCTGTCGCTTTTCCCCTTCTGCCCTCCGAACAGATCTCCACCGTCGATCTCCGAGTAAATCCAACGATCATCGCTTCTCTTCATGAATCGCAATCGGAAACTTATGAAGTGTGTTCCCCTTGCTCCTTCCGATTGCAATGACCCGAGTTGATCCTGACCGTCCATTGGATCTAAGATCTAACGGTCAAGATCTGATTGCCCTCCGCCTCCGGCTGGGTCCCACCTCATCGCATTTCCGTTGCATTTCATGTATTTCCTGTGTATTTCTGCCAAAGTCCAAACCTTTGCATTTTTGCATAAAAGTTTAACGTTTCATATGTATTTCTCCCATTTCATATATCATTCCACTGTTGGTCTCCGCCATTTGTCTACGCCTCCGCATCATGATCTAATGGTTTGTGCTACATTCCACCACCGAAACCCCATTGTTCATAATTTCCACCATTTCATTGCATTTTTCACCATTTTTTCGTGTATAACCACCATTCCGCCGCCACTCTGTCATATCTTCTGCCCTCCACTCCATCTGCCCTCATATGTATTGTTTTTTCTTTACACATAGTTGTGAGTTTCTATAGAAGTACAATAGTTGAAACGTTGCCATAATTACACAGTATGGTTGCAGTGGCAAGGTTTTCACTGACAGAGGTGTGGAAATTAATATATGACAGGTTTCTCTACATCAGCAGAATGTTTTCCCAGGAAAGGACGGGTTTCCCATACCGTTTTTATTTCATGCCGTGCTCCAGAGGAGATTTCCACCCATACCACAGTCCAAACTATCAAAGCACTTACTTCACAAGTATGGCTAACCATTCCTTCATTTATTTACCTTTCTGTTCACACGCCAAAGTACAGCAAACCAGAATGCATCAGAAACATACCTGGAGTAAATGAAGCTTGACGAAGACCATTTTTTCCTCCAAAGGTGCCAGAGATTAATGCTCAGAGTTTAAAACAGAATGGTCTTCGGCCCTCTCTTTCTTTTCTGAGTTTAAAGTTTCATTTAATCTTCTACCTACCTCCTTCGCTTCTCTTCAGTTATAAAAATCATGAGAAAAATATTGTAAAGGTTGTTGATGAGATATCAGAGAACTGCAAGATTTTTTCTATGAGATATAGTTTTGTGTAAAGTTATAAGATAGGTTGAAGAAATATGTATTCAGGCTGAGTGTTCAAGCTATGGGTAATTTTGTACATGACTGGTGTTGTTTTTTAATATGACAAGCACATTTCTTTGGATCCTGATCTAAAGCAGCTGGTGATGTTTTTCTATCTCTGTGTTTTATTTCATTCCATTTCAGTTCTTCTGGCTTGCATCAAAAATCTGGCATAGGGTTTTCCCTTGTTAGGCACCCTATGCTTCTGCTCTCCTTGCCTTAATGTTTTCTGCTAAATGTGTTATCTAAGAATTAGTTTCAGTTAACTTAACCAGTGTAGTGGATGTTATTGCCTACTCTCTGATGTATGAGTTAATGAATCTGCTTCTTAGATGTTCCTGTTAGAGTTTAATTAAATGAATTGGGAACACTGGGAGTCTAGAACTTTGTCTTTGTCTCACTAGGATCCTTTTCAGTTAGTTAAACCTTTCTAAGTTCCCTCAGTTTGTTCCTCGCCTTCTTTTGAGAGTTGCCCAAGAGTATGTCCAAGTAGGTCTGGAGTTAAATGACCTCTGACCTGATCTATAGACAGAAATTGGCTTACCCTCACTCTTTCACCTTCTTTCCTTATTGTCCCATTTCACCAAATCATTTTAGGATCTAATGCTTTAGATGACTAGCCCAACTGAAAGCCTGCATATTGAACAGCAAGTAAACCCTTTCCTGACTCCATTTGCCTAAAGGTCTTGAATACTATCTGGATTTATCTCTCTTCGCCTAAAATATTCTTTGCCTTGCCTTGTCTTACATTGAAACCTTCATTCTGGATTCCAAACAACCAAATCAAAAAAATCAAACAAACAAACCTTGTGCCTATAACTAGCCTAACATCTTAACACTGAACTTTAAAGTCATATACCTTTGACATATCATAGAGAGATCCCTCTCTGGATCCAGGAGGGCTAGATCCTGAGGTCTGAAAGTGGTTTGATGTTGTCTCATCTTTTGGTCTTGCCAATCTGGCCAAAACATGGGAACCCCAACACAGACCACTTGCCTATTCGCCTGGAGGTGGATGTGAAACAACAGCAAAAGAAACGGTCGTTTAGATTTGAAGGGTTTTTTCTTAGAGATACAACTTTTACAGAGAAAGTCTGTGGCTAGTGGGAGGAGAGTCGATTGAAAGGAAGAAATAGAATGCACACATTTCAATTGAAATTAAAGGAATTAAAGAAAAAAATTAAGAAATGGAATAAAGTTGAATTTGGTAACATTCATAAAGAGAAGAATAAACTCCAAGGGCATATGCAACAAATCCAACATCAAATGATCTTAACAGGAACGACAGATGATTTAATTAAAGAAGAAGGAATGATTCTTAGTAAACTAAGGGAGCGGAGAATCCAAGAAGAAATTTTATGGAAGCGGAAATATCAGATACAATGGCTTCGTGAAGGGGAAAAAAATTCTAGTTCTTTCCATAAAGCTATGGTCCAATGCAGGCAACATCATTGGATTTTCTCTCTTAAAGACTCAGAAGGAAACCAAGTGGTTGAGCATCAAGATATGGAAAAGGAATTGGTTAATCATTTTAAAGATATTCTTACAGAGCCAAACCATAATATATCTGCGGCAATTGATCGTATAAAACAATTTATTTCGAAGATGGTTAGCAGGGAGCAAAACTTAGCACTTCTTAGGGAAATTACCATGACGGAAGTCAAAGAGATTGTAAAGGAAATTCCAAGGAATAAAGCACCTGGACTTGATGGCTTTATTGCTGAATTCTATCAAGCATCATGGCATTTTTTTGGGAAGGATATTGTGGAACTAGCTGAGGAATCTGTCAAACTCGTCAGGTATTCCCTGGATTAAATCCAACCTTTCTCACTTTGATCCATAAATATGATAAGTGTGATGCTCCCTCTGGGTTTTGGCCTATTGCTTTATGTAATGTTATTTATAAAATTTTGTCTACTGTTATGGTGAATCGCTTGAAAATAATCTTGCCAGCTCTGATTTCATCGGAGAAAACAGGGTTTGTAAAGGGCAGAGAAATTTTAGATGGTATTGTGACTGCGCAAGAGGCTATTCATTCTCTTCGCCACCTTAAAGCTAAAGGTATGTTGATTAAGTTAGATTTGGCAAAAGCCTATGACAACCTTAATTGGAAGTATCTTCAGCAAATTTTACTTTCCTTTGGTTTTGATGATTGATGGGTTCAGTGGGTGTTATCAGCCATTACCTCTGCACATTTTTCTATTTTAGTTAATGGGTCTCCATCAAGTTCCTTTACAACTTCTCGGGGCCTTTGATAGGGTGATCCTATATCCCCGTTCCTCTTTATCTTAGCAGCTGAGGGGTTGGGCAGATACATTAAGCAGAAAGTTCAGGATGGAGTGTTTAAAGGACTTAACTTGTGGGGTCTGAATCTAACTCTATCACATCAGTAGTTTGTGGACGATACTATGATGTTTTGTCAAGCTACACTCCGTGAATGAAAAGCGATCTTGGAAATCTTAAACTTGTTCATGGAGGTTGCAGGTACCCAGATTAATAAAGGAAAATCAAATGTTTTCTTCTTTAATATGACACCCCAATCAAAAATATTTCTTACTAGGACCCTTAGTCTTAGTATGGGGACATTTTCCTTCAAATATCTTCGGATGCCTTTTTCTGAAAACTCTGTTAAATCTAGTGGTTGGAAAGATCTTATAGATAGAATCCAAAAGCACATGCTCAATTGGTACTTTAGGGCTCTAAATCTGCCTAGTTGTGTTATTCTTCTAAGATCTATTATTCAAGCTATTCCTATCTATCATTTGTCTGGAATGGCCTGTCCAAAAAAAACCTATGAGGACATGGTTAGTTTGTTCAAGAAATTCTTATGGAAAGGAGACCAGGAGAAGCGAAAATGGGCTCTTCTTTCTTGGGATAAACTTACACTACCTAAGCTTAAAGGGGGGTTAGGTCTTAGGGATCCATATACTCTTAATCAAGTGATGGGAGCGAAGTTGTGGTGGAGGTGATTACAAGGAGGTGTAGTGTTATGGCAGTGTATATGGGAAAGGAAATATCATATGCCTCAAATGGTGAAGGAAAGGCTCAATTTCCTTAATATTTGGAAAGTTTCAGGGATTTGGAATCTTGCAGCCGCTAATAGACATTTGATTAGGATTCATAGTTTTTGGGAGGCCAGAGATGGAAATGGAAGGATTTTGGGAAGATTCCTGGTAGCAGCGGGAAAAGTTGTTTACAAGATTAGATTTGGTGGAAATCTTTCTGTTTACACGAAATCACCACAATAAAGAAGTTAAAAGGTATTGGGAAGACCAGAATGATCAATTTTTGCGGAGATGGAAACAAAAACAACAGTTGCAACAGGCCCCAGAAACGCAGCAATGGGAAAATTTTGCAAAAGAACTTCACACTAGGAAAATTCCAATTTAGGTGGGTAATGATATTTTGCGATGGGGATATAGGCCAAGATGAATGTTTACAATTCAAGAAGCCTATTAGCTGCAAGCAAATCAAATTAAAATCCTGGAAAATCAACTGTGGAAGAAAATATGGTCTCTTAAGCATTGGCTGAAAATTGAGCATTTTTTGTGGCTTGTTGGGCATGTGAGGATCCTCACCTGGGATCAACTATAAAAAAGGGGAATGAATGGGCCATAAAATTGTGTGATGTGTGAGGCAGTAGAAGAAACTGTGGAACATCTACTAAATACTTGTACAGTGGTTGAACAAATGTGGTCAAATCTCCATATACTATTCCAACAAATAGATAGAAACAATAATAGTCTTTGACAAACAATTGAAAAATGGTGAAAGGTAGGATACAAAAGTCCCGTGGTGAACAGAGCTTGGATTCTTGTAACGGGATTCTTACTCTGGTACCACTGGAAAGAAAGGAATAGAAATATTTTCCAAGAGCGCAAGCTAAGCAATGAGAAAAATTGGAACAACATAATGCAAGGAATTAGAGAAACCATTTTGGCTAAAAAATGGGAGCATGAGGATTGGGTAGTACAAGGGCTGGAAGGGAGAATTCTTCAGCAACTAAACTTGAAGGAAGAAATGTTATCACCATCTTCCTGGAAAAAATTACTCCCCCATATCATGTGAGAAATAGTTTCAACAAACCACAATTAGGCTTCGTAAAATTAAATTATGATGGAGCCTCAAAAGGTAACCCTGGCCAGGCGGGTGTTGGTGGAATCTTTCGAGATTGTACAGGCACAATTCTGAGAATTTTTGCCATTGATTTAGGTTACACCACGAATAATGAGGTAGAGTTAGCAGTGGTGAAATTAGGTCTGGAAATTGCTAACCGTGAACGCTACAATAGACTGGAAATTGAGGGGGATTCAACAATGGCCACTAGTATTATTAGAAAACTTCTACAAGGAACAAACTGGGAAACGATTAGTAAAAGTTGGAGAACAACAAGATTGGTATAGGAAATTAAGAAAGCTCTGGGTAAAATTGAATATACCATACCTCTGCATATGAGAAGGCAAGGAAACAAATTGGCAGATTGTCTCGCGAATTGGGCATGTCAAACCATCGAAGGATTTCTGGATCGGCCATGGAAACTGGGGGTGTATGAATTGGTGCCTGGACTTCGGAACATTGTAATGGAGGATTAGAATTCTGGAAGACAGGAACATATTATTCCCTGATCGGGGTGTAACAAGGGGAGGGTGGAGCCTAACCAATATGTTGGTGACCGTAGCCTGCCGCGTGGGGAGGACAACCACCATGTGGAGAGTGCATGCAAGCGCCGGGAGGATAACAGACGATGGGACCTCCAGCACCAAACGTCATAAATGCAAAGTACACCCATGTGACTCTAGCTGGGTCTGCCAATAGGGCTGTCAGGAAACTTTTGGAAAAAGAGCCGGGGAAGCGGTAATATGCATGGTAAGGTTAATTTACATGGTAATGTTTTGATTTGTGCACTATGGTTTTGTTTGGAAGCTGGTTGCACCTGCAAGGGTTTTCTCCAGCGAAGGTTAAGGGTGATGGGCTGGGTAGACAATTGGTATGTATCATCATACTTACCCTCTGAGCCAAAGATTTCTGTCTTCGTCAAATGCGGATAATGGTAATGGTCTTCTTAGATTATTTGTTTGAATGGAGATTTGGTCAGTTCTGGTATGAATGAGTGCAGAAGGTTGATGAAACTAGTTGTAGGCTTATTCTTCCTCAGCGGGTTTTTGTTCAGTTACCCAAATCTTTGGTCAGAACTTGGTCACAGTTTTCGTTTCCTCATTCTGATCCTTGTATTGTTAAGATAATGGTTTTTGAATTCTGCTATATTTATTGGTTGCTGCAGCTCTTTAATGGGTTGGTTCGGCTCTTTTATAGTAGTTTTTTGTATATGGGTTTTAGTAGGGTTGTTTTCCCTGTCAAAAACTTCTCTATAGCTACGCTAATGGGTATGTATTAGTCTCTGTCTTTCCTTTTCCTGTTTATATCGTATTCTTTGATAGGAGGCCGGGTAAAATTTGGAAAATTGCATATAAATGTTGCCTGTTGAAAGTTCAAACGGTTTGCCTTTGTTATGGTGGAAGGAATTTCTTGCAGCAGAGTTCGTTTTTCTCATGTTTGTTCAACTTTGGCAATTATGTTAATAGGGTCTTGAAGATAATATGTGGGCAAGATTTTTCGCCTTATTATCTTTGTATTGGTATATGGACTCTGGTCTTACCTTTTAATTCTCTAGCCATGTCTATCTTGTGTCATGGCAACAATCTATGGGTTGCTCTTCATTTATTTCTTGCCCAGTTGGATTTTATTAGTGTCTAGTCTCTCTTTTTATCTCATTTCTTTCTTATGGAGCCTAACTTGGGTGATGGAACCTCTTTGTGTTTCGAGTCTCGAATCTTGTCTAGGAATCTAACTAGTGTTGTTGTTTGGATGGTAGCTTTAGCAAATTCCTTGTTAGGTTACTTTAATATAAGAAAAGAGGAAGGAAGCCCACTGAAGCAAAGGCAAACAACGATTTAGGCAGAGCACTGGTGGAAAAGAATTATGAGTAACATTGAACCCACGTTCAAACATTTGTACGAAATCCCAAATTGGCAAAGTAATTGTCAAAAGATTATGGTTGGGAAACTGAGGTTTTAACAACTTGGACAAGGAATATGAAATGGCTTTTGAGGACATGCAGAACGTGGTGAATGAACCAAGGTACACACGGGGCCGAATTTCCTTGTTTCAACAATCAGTTAGAACTTATTGGTTAATCAAATGCCTGCTAGCTAAGGCAGTCATGTCGATAGCAGAAACTAAGCTGGAATCAACTTTGGCAGATATTAACATGAACATCCAGGAAATCAATCTTCGACAATTGCATCAGTATGCAAGGCTCGAAAGGTTGGAGAAGGAAAACAAGTTTATGCAGCAGGTTGAAGTTGAATTACCAGGGTCCAGTGCCAAAGATCCAGGACCAGTGGAATCTGAGGAAGATTAAGGGTTTCATGATCAAATGTCTTACTTTATTTTTAGTGGTTAGTACTTTTTCTATATATGTTGTTATCTCTAGACTTAGATATTAAGTACCGTATTGGGAGAATTGAAGATCGTGTTGGAAGAATTGAGAAGCAGATTCAACAGCTGCAACAAGCAGACATGGTAGGTTCCACAACAAAGGAACCAACTCCAATAGAATCATCAGATGGATAAGATTTCAGTTTAATTATGTATATGCATTTTTTTTTTTGGACAGGACCTTAGTTTCAAACTGTTACCTTGGAAATAGTTTAAATAGTCAGCTAGCTAATGTGGCAAATAGAAGAATGAAACATTTTCAATTTTGGATGGCTTTTAATGCATTAAGGTGGCCAACAGACTTGGTTTCCTTCGGGCAGGTTGAGGTCACAAAACTACTATCTATTGTAACCTACTTTCACAATATAAATAGAAAATAGCAACACACTACCAAATTGACAAAAAAAAAAGATTATTAAGGCTTTTTATGTTTTGGTTGACATACTCTGAACTTCGATGGCTGAAATAAGTGGTTTCTTGGGCGCAGATTGAGGTCTAGTTTTGTATATTTTTTGCTCAACTTTTATTAATAGAAAATGGAAAGAACTACCTAAACTTACAAAAAAAAGAAAAAAAACATATAAAAACAAAAATCCTAATATTATATTTTAATATTTTAAATTTTAAATTTTTTATAATAATATTTTTTTTATAAATATTTTAAATTTATATTATTATTATTTTATATATAAACAATTAAATTCAAGTTAAAACAATAATAACAATTTCCTAGCTACCACTTCATGTCCAACACAGCAAACCTTATTTCCAATTGACCATCAATTTTATATTTATGTATTTTAAAGATTACCATTCTAAAGTGGTTAAATAAATAAATGTTTTTAATTCATTATTTAACAAAACAAAAACCAACTCTTAATAAAATATTTAAAATTAATATAAAAATTTGAATCAAAACTCAATATTTAAAATTAATGTCGGCTGTTAAAAAAAATTAATCAAAACTCTAAAACTAATATAAATATAAACACAGCTGAGTTGAATCATTTGTCTTACTTGAAACACCCATCGATGCGATCTTCTGGAAAAGTGCAGCCTGTGAATAAAAAGAGCGAAGCCTGTGAATAAAAAGAGCGAAACATGACAAAGAGTAAGAGCAAGAACAGTAACGAACACAGGAGTGTAGCAGTCCGAAACATGGTAAAGAGTAATAACAAAATTAATACCAAGGTGGAGAACAAGAACAAGAGCAGGAGCAAGAGCAATATCAATATCATAACGCTAGAGGAAGGATGTATTTGATTGTGCAAGGTGGGAGAGAACAAGAAACAAGAGCAGGAGCAATATCAATATCAATATTTTAAGACAATTTTTTATTTAAGACAAAAACACTTTGAGACAAAAATATTTAAGACAAAACTTTATATTTAAAACAATGATGACTTAAGACAATGACAATTAAGACGAAATCCATTTAAGATAGTTAGCAATTAAGACAAAATCATTAGCATTCAGAAGTTTGCATTGAAATATCCATGAGTGGATAGTGGATAATTATATTTTTTATTTTTAAAAATAGATATTCAAACCACATGAAATTTGATCATGTCATGATATTTATTTCTATTATATTATATTTTTCTTTTTTCATTAAAACCACATTCTAAAAATATAATAAATAAATAGATAAAAAATATTATTTTTTGGTTGGCGACTCAAGGGGATTTGAACTTTGAATCTCATGTTTTAACATAATATAACTTCATAACAAGGTGATTTTCAATTGAGTTACATTCCGTGAACTAAAATTGTTTATTTTTTTAAATATGTGCAAAAAATTTAACTAGCAATTGCACTAGATGTTGCAAAGGAAACATTGTAAGGCATGAAGTAGAGAATAATATTGACATATAATAAATCATTGAATGATAAAAATTAGTAAACAAAACACCATTCAAGACTTATGGACCTTAATGTATCAAGACTTAGCAACCTTATTTGCATAATTTTTTCTAGCATGGACCTTAATGTCATAGCCTTATTTTGCCTAAAATGAAAGCAAATTTCCTTGCAATTTGGCTTGCGACATTCATAATTCATGCTCATGGAACATGATTGTGTTGCAATTGTGATAACATCTGTTG
Source organism: Pinus albicaulis (assembly GCA_034641835.2). Taxonomy (NCBI): domain Eukaryota; kingdom Viridiplantae; phylum Streptophyta; class Pinopsida; order Pinales; family Pinaceae; genus Pinus; species Pinus albicaulis. The sequence goes on from CM076569.1 coordinate 509,703,810, forward strand.
TATGCAGAAGCTAATAAAAAATGATCGAAATTGACATTTTTGCTCTGTTTTTTTGAAGATTTAAGGAAAATTACACCAAGTAGCTTCCAACTTCATATGACCATCATGTCAAACTCATCTCAGGATATTTTCCAAGTAAGAGCCACTTAAGCGAGCAATATAGTATACATGACTCCAATTTCAATTAGTAGCAATGACAGTTCTCTAAGTATGGTGCAAACATTGCTCCAGATCCTCAATGGGGCATGTTTGATGACAATAATTTGGGGAGTGAGAGAGGGAGATGGTAGGAGAAAAAATTCAAGGAATCCATGAGAAATTGAAAAATATATAACTAGAATAAGGTGGAAGACATATGTAACCTAAGAGAGAAACCTGTGAGGAAATGGGTGAAGTTGGTATTACACACCCAATTGGACAACCTCAAGGAGAAAACATTTCTCCCACTTTATTTGTTGGCATAACCTAGTAAGTGTTATTCACTAGCATGTATTTTGTCAAGGCCTTGACCTAGTTTCCATTCAACTCCATCCACTAGGTTGTAGAGGATTCCTCTAGTGTGTCTTTCAAAAGCACGTACACATTCATTTTGAGAGGAAATTGAAGACAAAAACCAATAGCTAATTCTTCTAACTAACCTTGACTAAAATGAGCTAAATTGTACCTTGACATGTCTATGAAGATTAACTACCTTGAACTATTTTTTTGCGTAGGGAAAGAGACACATTCCCATGTCTGAGCATGAAAACGTTCTTTGATATTGTTAATGCCTTTAGTGTTTACTTCTACAAGTTCTATAGGCAGAGTCTGTAAAGGGCCAGGTAGCCTCTGGATCTCATCTTTTATGAAAGGTGACATATCTAGTAAATGCCCCTGGCATAACCTAGTAAGTGTTGGGAGTGGCCTTTTACAACTTCGGAAAGCATTTGGTTCCACATTCATTCCTCCGGCAGACGTTGTCTTGTAGATACCATACATTTGTCTAAGGTTAAAATCATACAAGAAGAGCTTCATTCCGGGATTCACCTTTTCTACAAGCTCCTTTTTGGTTGGTGGCAACCCAAACACTTTGTATCGGAAACACTCTTGCTTTGTTTGAGAATTACACATAAAAATCAAGTCGGCAAACTTATCTTTGCCACTGCCATCTTCATTGTTTGCTTCCTTGCTGCCTTGTTTTTTCTTCTTATTTTGATCAACCTTTGACACAACAGGGTCAAATAAACCCTTGGGTTTGTTCTCTGTCTCTATTTTAACAGTCTTATCCACAACATTAACCTTTGACACAACAGGGTCAGATAAACCCTTGGGTTCATGGTATGTCTCTATTTTAACAGTCTTATCAACAACATTAGTTGGTGCTGCATCCTGCAACATATATCCACAGATTTGTTTCAGGCATTTGTAATCTTCCTTAGACTATCCACAATTTGCTTCACAGTATATGCAATCTGCTTCATACTATACTATCCGCAATCTGCTTCAAAGATGACCGAACAATAGATCCACACTATTTTCAAACTCTTTAAACTTCACACTGAAAGCCCATCAACATATTCGTACTGAATCTTACAAGAATCTGTAAACTATTTTCAGAGATTGTCGAGTTATTCCTTATTAAAAGAGCCATAGACAAGGTATATAAATATAGATAGAATTACTTCCTTTTAGGCCGACCAACACTTTTCCATGTAGGCTGATTTGTAACACATCATAATAGTTCGATTTTTCAACGTTGATGTAGAGCTGAAATAAACCATTGGTTCATGTTTTCTTTGACTAGGTCTGGGTTTCTGGCTGAATCTATATGGACATTTCTGTCTAGTTAAATACCCTTATGTTTGCAAGATTGATTTATATTTTAAGATTTTGCATTTGTGTGTTGTATGTATCAAAGATATCTATTCCCAGTTTTTCTATGCACATCAATTCAATTGCACAAACAATTAAATCTAATTTAATATTATTGTTTGCTAGAAGTTAGTTTATGTTTTAAAAATGTTCAGTGTTGTATGTAGCAAAATATTCTACAAGGTGACCTTTCTTATGGCAATGAGTAATAAACAATTTCAACTTATTTTCAACATCATTTTCCTTGTCCAATAGGCCTTTGAATTTTTGCCTCATTTATTTAGAAAGTTTCATGTGCATGGATATCTTCTTCCAACATCTATAAACATTATGATTAAATTCAAACCACAAAAGGAACATGCAAGTTATTTTCTATATCTTATTTGAATATTTACCATGTTTATCATAATCAAAAGCAATTTGATTAGAGGCAAATTTATACCTTGAACATTCACCATTGTCGCCTTCTTGAGGAGGTGAATTTGATGAGGTAGTGGCTCTCCTTTGAATACTAGCAATGAATTCAATGACTAGATAGAGCTTTCAACATCCTCTTATTTTACATTCTCATTAGCTGCATGTTTATTAACATCTTCTTGCAAAGTGGGTGTTAGCGCTCAAATTTACCTCAGGCTGAAATGAGATAAAACTCAAGGCTACATCAAACCACGCTTAGCCTCGTAGCTAGCCCTACGAGGGCAGAAGAGGGCTCTCTCCATCAATCTCGATAAAATGAGAAATAGGGTGCGAGATGACTTACGATAGGAGCTGATTTTAGGCTAGTAAAGAGATAGGTAAGTTTGATTTTGATTTTTTGGTTTTTCGCTGGAGGAATGGGGAAAACAAATTTTGGGTCCGGGGATAAGGTCAGACCTTTGCAGATTTCGAGTTGGGGCGAGGTAGGTGATTGTCTTGATGCTTTTGATTGGATATACGGACAGATTAGACCGACGAGGAGCTGAAGAGGGAAAAGAAGAACTTGGATCCTCTCCAAACAGTCGAAAACATATAGAACTAAATGAATTCAAAGGCAGAGCACGGTAAACAATGGATTCAACCTCATCTACTCATTCAATTTAGTTCAGAAGCATATGAAAGGAATGACATACATTAAACATGAAGAACTTACAGTAAACAGAGAGAAAACACCATCAAGAACAAAACACCACAAGGATCCCAACAAGTGCCACAAAACCTCTGATCTTTCCTTAGCCAAAATATGAAAAATATGTACAATGGTGCCAAAAGTCTCCCAAGAGTCCAACCTGTAGAATGTATCAGAAATTACAATATATAGATCACTCTAACCCCTTCCCACACCTCTAGGGGTCGAAATCATCCTTCTAGGAGCAGTTCCAACAAATTCTAATCAAGGAGCTAAAATCTAGGCAGCTAACAACTTGCCTCTAAAAGAGTGGAAACTGATTCATTTACATGATTTTCACTTTTTTGAGAGTGAATCTTCTAGAATAGGTAAAAATGAGCCAAAGTTACATGTAAACCATCAATTTACATCATGAAAATCCAAAAATTTCATCCACAAGCAAAACTGGTCCCAACTGGCCGAAATTCTGAGCTGGAAGTTGAAAATTCAGCCAAAAATTTAAGTGGGTAGCGCGCCTTTCAACCTGATTTTGAGGCACTTCCCAGCATCCAAATTGAGCTCATGATAACTATTTGGAAAGACCTAGATGTTGGCTATCCAACCCAAGTGGAATTTCTCAATTTGGAGCTCATTTTCCCCTCCAAAACTTCATTCTCCCAGAAGTACTTCCTGCTGGTGCAAAAGGTGGCAGCAAGGTGGTTTTCATGGTGTTTTTGAGCTTTTTGGCCATCCAGAATCTGATGAAATGCTTCGGAAATTCCTGAGGATGCATAAATTACCATGATAAATCCAAAAATGCAAAAATTTCCTTCAGCAAGTGTCCCGAAAAAAAAAATGAGCATATGGGCGCGCTACCCGCTTAACTGAAAAACCTGTTTTTAGACCAAAAAATTTCAAAATGACAAAATTTTCTCTGAATTTGCTCAAATTAGGAGCTAAGACCCTCCATCATGTATCTTGCCCAGCCAATCAAGCCTCGGCCAAAATCCGGAGTGGATCAAGCCTTTTCCGCCGTTTTAGTGCTTCGCTCAACCTCCTCTTCAGAATCTTCATTCTCGCTTTGCAAACATGCATGCGAGCCCAATAATGGCCTTTCATATCACGAAGCATGTCCTTCTCTCTATTGGCCTTTTCCAGCAACTTCTCCAGATGGATTTTTACATGCGTGAGTACAGAATCTCGATCAATTGGTGTCATGTCACCAGGTCTCTTCCGGGCCAACTGTCGATCCTCACGGATCCGCCTCAGCTCATAAAGTGTGTGCTCATCCTCAAGATGTTTGTTGCACTGCTCCAGATAGTTTATCACCCACTGAGCTTTCTGCAATTGATCTTTCAGTGTGTCATTCTCGGCCCTCTGCTCCTGGATGATCTCCCTCAGTTTCGAGCTAGGAGAGCTCGCATCAACATCAATGATCGTGAAATCCGTGTCCCGGCCTCCTGATGGACCCTCATCATGCATGGGCTTCTTGCCCCTGTCCTGTATCTGTACCTGTGCTGAAGAAGAAGGCGAGACCCCTTCCACATCATGTGGAGATAATACTCGCTCTGCTGATGAAGTCGGCAAGACCCCTTCCACCCTGGGTGGAGATAATACTCGCCGTGTGGCTGCAAATAAGGCCCTGTGGCCTCGCTGATATGTCATAAACATTGGAGCACCGATCTTCCCAACCTCAGGAATGTCTGGCTGGTGTGAAGGCTCTCCCGCATCATGAACTACCTCGGGAGGCGGCTGTGACGCTGTGAAAAAGTCACGGGAGATGAAATCCTCCCAAGTGATGCCCTGCTGTGCCAACTGATGTAACACTATGATCTTGATCAAAGTGTAATGATATATACTTCTATGCTGCTGTGCTGGGCTCTTCTTCTGTACAAAAATCATCATCCTCTCTATGTTGCGATACATGAAGTACGGAATGTTCATCATACATACCCTTGTGAAGTGCATCAACAAACGAACATGGTACGCAAAGAGACGCGAGAATCTGCCCTCGCAATTGAAATACCAAATGATGAGTTTCATCAGCGGTGCAAACTCATCCCTCAGGAATCTAAAAGGAAAAACTCTGCCCAAGTGCCTCATATACCCAGGTTTGATGTATGGCTCATAGTGGAATTTCTCTAACTGCTGACGTTTGTTCCATTCCTCTCCTAAATTTGGTATGCCAGTGGCCTGAGAAATAGTCATTGGTGACAGAATGAAATCTACTCCAGTGAGATTTACACGGCCATCATGTAAATGTAGAACAAACAAACGAGCTAGTTCACGATGAAGCTGGGTTTGTGAAATCATTTCATAGAATCGAAAACATGACTGAACCTGAAAACAATCCATTGCAAGCGGACATGCCTGCAATTGAGCCAAAGAAGTAGGCTCCTCCCTGAGATGTTTACCACCTTTGCCACCTCTGTGAGGCCTCCATGGCACATTACCCTCTGTTGTGGAATCACTGTCTGACTCACGCTCATAAATTGACTCTGTCTCTGACATGGCTTTGAACAAGATATTTCCAATATGGATACTGATATAGATGCAGTGAAAGCAAAGTTATAAGGTATGTTCAACACCCAATAGATATCACCCACGTGCCAAAGTATCACAGGAAAACAAAATTACAATGAGGATGGCTCTGTTTTAGTGGCATGAAAATTATCACTGTTTTGACCATAAGTGAGTTTCACAAATGAGTGCCAACTGCAAAGTATGGTGCAAGCTTTTGGTAATGATGGGCAAAATTTGTCAAAGAAGCAAACAAGTATAGGACTGTGTTTATGAACTGGAGAATAGGGAGAACATGACAATAACCATAGTGACACAAATTACTATCACAGTGGTAATAGAATGATAACAACAGCAATGATGATATTATGGTAATGAGGGCTATAGACTAGTCGACATAAGGCTGTGAAAAAATATGAAAGGGTATGAACAGCAGTGATAAGATGATAACTGAGGGCGTGAGGATCATCTATACAATGTGCCAAGGTGTGAACATATCTACCATTCAAAGGTTTTCAAATTTTTCATAAAACTGCCCATACAATTTCAAAACCCTTACGAAATTAACTTTCATGTGAATGAAGGATTCATATATTTCTCTCCAAGCATGGCTTGTTTGACATCACAACCATATTAAAAATCTACTGAGCAACAATTAAAACCTGTTTGCAAGCTTTTGGAGTCGACTTGAATCGAATCTGGGCGCAAAAAACGAATTTTCTGGGCTCTGTTTTAAGTGGGTAGCGCGCCTGCTCAAGTGGGTAGCGCCCCTCAAGTGGGTAGCGCCCGTGTAATTTTGCACTGGCCGTGGCGCTCAAGTGGGTAGCGCCCCTCAAGTGGGTAGCGCGCACCTCAAGTGGGTAGCGCCCACCTCCAAACGTTGTCAACGATTCTGCAACTTGTCTTCGGCCTCGAAAAACACGAATTTGACTTTTGCCTTGCGGATTTTTACAAATGAGTTTGTTTGTCATGTTTTATACATGAATAAAATATCTCATGCAATCAAATTTGATTTCAAATGTGTTTGAGAACCCACTTTCATAATGTTTGGTATTTTGACATTTGGTCTCTTATTACAATGCTTTCTCCTTTGGCTTTTCTGAATTTTTGGACTGATAACTTTGTTGTCTTTTGCAGGGATGTGGCACTTTAGCTTAGGAAAAGATCATAGGCTTGCACTGAAGCTTCTCATGGTGAAATGGATACAATTGTTACAAAAATGAAATTAAACAATTTCTAGTTCAAAAACAGAGTTTTGGACTAGAAATGTTTTCAAATGCTTATGATAATAAAAATATGAAATCAAAACTTGCGAAACCAACCTCATGGCCTGCGGGCTTTATGACATATATGCAAAAGACTCGAAAACCCTAGACTCTAGGACTAACAACTATTTTTAACGAAACTGACATTTAATGACCATGAATGAAATGACGATGAACTTCAGTAATTTTTGAAGAATTTCTAAATAGCCCTGCAGGTACAAGCATGAGGAAACACATGACAACCAGACCCCCTCGTCAGTCAGTGGCATGCTCCTAGCGCGAAATGCAACGAAGTGGAACAAGCGAGACACCTAAGAATGAATATGCAAAAGTGAAACGATCTCTGACGGAGGGCTGTAAGGACCGACTCTAACATTGGCTCCAATGGGGATGGTGGCTCCATGGAGATGCCAAGAACGGCAGATCTCTGGGGGAGTCAGACAGTGCCTTTCATCCATTGGGCGATGGAATCATTATTTCAACTGATAAAACAAACTTTGGACATTTTTATTGACTGCAGATTTGACTAAAGACTGACTGCAATTTGACCAAACCGACTCGATGGAAAACTGAAATAACTTGAAAAAACTGACTCAACAGACCAAACACAAATGACTCATGACTGACTTAAAACAAGACTTTACAAAGCTTTTGGAAAAAAGGCAGAAATCCATCAAGATTTGGAATCATGATGACAACCACCTGCATACTAATGAAATATGTACAATCATGTATAATTGGCTTTCCAATGTAACCAGTCAAGCAGATGGCTTCTTGACTGATTCTCCCGATCAGATCTCCTGGTCAACAGCAAATACTGGTAACTGGGCATCCAAAAACATAGCTGACCATGATCTCCTTCATCATTGAACACTGCAATACTCACCTTTACTGCTGACTGTAACAATTTTTCCAATGGATCATGAAAAACATGAAGATTTACCTCCTGCTGAAAGAACAAGGTGTCTTTTTCTCCTGCTTCTAATTCTAATCTTCCTTCATCATGTACTTCAATAACAATATGTTCCTGGGCTTCAAAAAACTCTGAACAGGTAGGTGAGCAAATCTCTTCTTGAGAAAACATTTCAACACATGAGACATATGAAGAAGAATCTGAATGGAAATCCTGAATGTTTTGATCTTCTATAGTATGAATGTACTGTAGGTCATCTTCATATGATATGACAGTCAGATTATCATGTTCCTCATTGCATCCATCAATCATGAGAAAAGAAACTTTAGATGATTCTTGAAACCCAAACATGACATTCCTATCATCTACCATAAATTCATCCAAAGGAACTGTTTCACTTACTTGAACACAGATTTCATCTCGTTGTTCATGAACTGACTGAATTACTTCTTTCTGAAGGTTGTGTTCTAATGAACTGAAAACATTTGAATCCATACCTTTGTTTTCTTCTTTCTGGATGATCTCAACAACAGAATTCTCCTTGATGGGTTTCAGCACAAGATATGCTTGGTCATCACAATCTGAATGTAGATCTGAAATAGCTGGTTGGTCATTATCACAATCTGAAACTGAAACTTGAGTTCCCGGCATGCTGTCTTCTTCTGTGGGCAGATCTGAAATGACACTTTCTCTTTCATCACTTTCAGCCATATAGACATCTTCAACCTGCTGATCTATAAAGCTGCTTATAGGACTGTCATCCATTTCAGAAAAGGAAGAAGTTCCACCATCACCTTCTTGACCATGTGCACACTGCAGATCTGCGTTAACTTGAGCTGGAACATGACCTTTCAATAGCTGATCTATCTCATCTTCAGATAGAGGAGATAATACCTTTTGTTTTCTTTTGCTCAAACAGTGATTGTCCTCATTGATTTCAAGTGAAGGAGTATACAAACTTTCCTCATACTGCTGATCCATTTCATATAATTCCTGTTCACTGTCAAGATGCAAAATTCCTTCATCTTCCACCACACTAAAATCTTGATCTTGCTGCAAATTTTCATGATCGTCTTTATGCTGCTGAAATGGATTTTCATATAGGGCTTCCATGATCTCATCATCCATGAAATTATCATCTTCATAATATTTCTCAAGACTTTCAATAAAAGTAGAAGCATGTTTGCAACAGTCATGAACTAGATTTAATGATGGATAAGATACTTGATATCTTTCAATGAACAGGGCATGAAAATCATTTAAACAATAAATACAGGCCTGCGGCAAATTTTCATACCAAGATTGGGCTTCACCTTCCAGAGTGGCCAGGAATATCTTCATCAAGCAATCTTCAGGAAAATCCACCTTCAACTTGCGAATATGCATGTGAAATCTAACCAGATGTAAAGCAGCATCTTTCTTACCATCATCGTTAAACGTAGGCAGATTCCTTGACCAATCTACCTTGGGCATCTTATTCGGAAAACCTAGAATGTGATCTCGGCTCATGGGAGCATATCTTCTCGTGATTCGGTCCATTTTGAAAATCTCACAGCTACTGATCTCCCTGCAGTGAAGTCACCATGAAGCATCGATTTCTGGATTGTTCAGTGAATGAAGTCGCCAGGTGAATGATTTCAGCCTTCCGATGTCTGATCGTTGTTCACCATCAACCATCAGATCTAAACTTGATACATGTACTGGGGCAATTTACAAGTTAAATGCTACGATTACAAGTTAAACCGGAGATCGACTGAAGCAGCGTTTATCTACTTCGCTGATGCATAGCAACAGCGTTTCGAATGCTACCTGGCGTGACTTCAGACTCCGTCTATAACAAGAAAACGTTTTGAGTTTCTTCCCGGTATGGTCGCCACTATGTTAGCGCTCAAATCTACCTCAGGCTGAAATGAAGTAAAACTCAAGGCTACATCAAACCACGCTCAGCCTCGTAGCTAGCCCTACGAGGACAGGAGAGGGCTCTCTCCGTCAATCTCGATAAAATGAGCAATAGGGTGCGAGATGACTTACTATAGGAGCTGATTTTAGGCTAGTAAAGAGATAGGTAAGTTTGATTTTGATTTTTTGGGTTTTCGCTGGAGAAAGGGGAAAACAAATTTTGGGTCCGGGGATAAGGTCAGACCTTTGCAGATTTCGAGTTGGGGCGAGGTAGGTGAATGTCTTGATGCTTTAGATTGGATATGTGGACAGATTAGAATGACAAGGAGCTGAAGAGGGCAAAGAAGAACTTGGATCCTCTCCAAACAGTCGAAAACATATAGAACTAAATGAATTCAAAGGCAGAGCACTGTAAACAATGGATTCAACCTCATTTACTCATTCAATTTAGTTCAGAAGCATATGAAAGGATGGCATACATTAAACATGAAGAAACTTACAGTAAACAAAGAGAAAACACCATCAAGAACAGAACACCACAAGGATCCCAGCAAGTGCCGCAAAACCTCTGATCTTTCCTTAGCCAAAATATGAAGAAGTATGTACAATGGTATCAAAAGTCTCCCGAAGTCCAACACCTTAAATCTGTTAGAAATTACAATATAGATCACTCTAACCCCACCTCTAGAGTTAGAAATCCTCCTTCTAGATGATTCCAACAAATTCTAATCGAGGAGCTAAAATCTAGGCGGTATGAGTTGCCTCGCAAAAGTGGGCAGTTCATTTAGCCCCAAATCACTTTTTTGAGAGTGAATCTTTCCAAATGGGCCGTGACCAAATTTTCATAGCAAGCCATCAATTTACATCATGAAAACCCAAAAATTTCATCCACAAGCAAAATTGGTCCCAACTGGCCGAAATTCTGAGCTGGAAGTTGAAAATTCAGCCAAAAATTTAAGTGGGTAGCGCCCCTGAGCTGAGTGGGTAGTGCGCCTTTCAACCTAATGTTGAGGCACTTCCTGGTATCCAAATTCAGCTCATGATAGCTCGTTGGAAAGCCCTGGATGTTTGCTATCCAACCCAAGTGGAATTTCTCAATTTGGAGCTCATTTTCCCCTCCAAAACTTCATTCTACCAGAAGTACTTCCTGCTGGTGCAAAAGGTGGCAGCAAGGTGGTTTTCATGGTGTTTTTGAGCTTTTTGACCATCCAGAATCTGATGAAATGCTTCGGTAATGCCTGAGGATGCATAAATTATCATGAAAAATCCAAAAATGCAAAAATTTCCTTCAGCAAGTGTCCCAAAAAAAAGTGAGCATATGGGTGTGAGACCCACTTAACTGAAAAACCTGTTTTTAGACCAAAAAATTTCAAAATGACAAAATTTTCTCCGAATTTGCTCAAATTCGGAGCGAAGATCCTCCATCATGTATCTTTCCCATTCAACGAAGCCTCGGCCAAAATCCGAAGTGGATTAGGCCTTTTCCGCCGTTTTAGTGCTTCGCTCAACCTCCTCTTCAGAATCTTCATTCTCGCTTTGCAAACATGCATGCGAGCCCAATAATGGCCTTTCATGTGACGAAGCATGTCCTTATCTCTATTGGCCTTTGCCAGAAACTTCTCCAGATGGATGTTTACATGCGTGAGTACAGAATCTCGATCAATTGGTGTCATGTCACCAGGTCTCTTCCGGGCCAACTGTCGATCCTCACGGATTCGCCTCAGCTCATAAAGTGTGTGCTCATCCTCAAGCTGTTTGTTGCGCTGCTCCAGATAGTTTATCACCCACTGAGCCTTCTGCAATTTATCTTTCAGCGTGTCATTCTCGGCCCTTTGCTCCTGGATGATCTCTTTCAGTTTCGAGCTAGGAGAGCTCGCATCAACATCAATGATCGTGAAATCCGTGTCCCGGCCTCCTGATGGGCCCTCATCATGCATGGGCTTCTTGCCCCTATCCTGGATCTGTACCTGTGCTGAAGAAGAAGGCGAGACCCCTTCCACATCATGTGGAGATAATACTCGCTCTGCTGATGAAGTCGGCAAGACCCCTTCCACCCTGGGTGGAGATAATACTCACCGTGTAGCTGCAAATAAGGCCCTGTGGCCTCGTTGATATGTCACAAACAATGGAGCGCTGATATGCTCAATCTCAAGAATGCCAGGCTGGTGTGAAGGCTCTCCCGCATCATGAACTACCTCGGGAGGCGGCTGTGACGCTGTGAAAAAGTCATGGGAGATGAAATCCTCCCAAGCGATGCCCTGCTGTGCCAACTGATGTAACACTATGATCTTGATCAAAGCGTAATGATATATACTCCTATGCTGCTGTGCTGGGCTCTTCTTCTGTACAAAAATCATCATCCTCTCTATGTTGCGATACATGAAGTACGGAATGTTCATCATACGTACCCTTGTGAAGTGCATCAACAAATGAACATGGTACGCAAAGAGACGCGCGAATCTGCCCTCGCAACTGAAATACCGAATGATGAGTTTCATCAGCGGTGCAAACTCATCCCTCAGGAATCTGAAAGGAAAAACTCTACCCAAGTGTCTCATATACCCAGGTTTGATGTATGGCTCATAGTGGGATTTCTCTAAATGCTGACGTTTGTTCCATTCCTCTCCTAGATTTGGTATACCAGTGGCCTGAGCAATAGTCATTGGTGACAGAAATAAATCTACTCCAGTGAGATTTACACGACCATTACGTAAATGAAGAACAAACAGACGAGCTAGTTCACGATGAAGCTGGGTTTGTGAAATCATTTCACAGAATCGAAAACATGACTGAACCCGAAAACAATCCATTGCAAGCGGACATGCCTACAATTGAGCCAAAGAAGTAGGCTCCTCCCTGAGATGTTTACCACCTTTGCCACCTCTGTGAGGCCTCCGTGGCACATTACCCTCTGTTGTGGAATCACTGTCCGACTCCTGCACATACTCTGACTCTGTCTCTGACATGGCTTTGAACAAGATATTTGCAATATGTATACTGATATAGATGCAGCGAAAGCAAAGTTATAATGTATGTTCAACACCCAATAGATATCACCCACTGCCAAAGTATCACAGGAAAACAAACTTACAATGAAGATGGCTCTGTTTTAGTGGCATGAAAACTATCACTGTTTTGACCATAAGTGAGTTTCACAAATGAGTGCCAACTGCAAAGTATGGGGCAAGCTTTTGGTAATGATGAGCAAAGTTTGTCAAAGAAGCAAACAAGTAGAGGACTGTGTTTATGAACTGGAGAACAGGGAGAAGACCATGACCATAGTGACACAAATTACTATCACAGTGGTAATAGAATGATAACAACAGCAATGGTGATATTATGGTAATGAGGGCTATAGACTAGTCGACTTAAGACTGTGCAAAATATGAAAGAGCATGAACAGCAGTGACAAGATGATAACTGAGGGCGTGAGGATCATCTATACAACGTGCCAGGGTGTGAACATATCTACCATTCGAAGGTTTTCAAAATTTTCACAAAACTGCCCATACAATTTCAAAACCCTTACAGGATTAACTTGCATGTGAATGAAGGATTCATATATTTCTCTCCAAACATGGCTTGTTTCCCCAACATCAATGACATCACAACCATATTAAAAATCAAATGAGCAATGATTAAAACCTGTTTGGAAGCTTTTGGAGTCGACTAGAATCGAATCTGGGCGCAAAAAACGAATTTTCTGGGTTCTGATTTAAGTGGGTAGCGCGCCTGTTTAAGTGGGTAGCGCCCCTCAAGTGGGTAGCGCCCGTGTAATTTTGCACTGGCTGTAGCGCTCAAGTGGGTAGCGCCCCCCAAGTGGGTAGCGCGCACGTCAAGTGGGTAGCGCGCACCCCAAACTTTGTCCAGAACTCTGCTAAGCACGATTTCGGCCTTCAATCACACAATTTTGACTTCTGCCTACGGATTTTTTGCAAATGAATTTGTTTTACCATATTTATATATGAGGAAAATATCTCTCCAAATCAAATTTGATCTCCAATTTATTTAATAACCCACTTTATAATGTTTTTGGCATTTTGACATTTGGTCTCTTATTACAATGCTTTCTCCTTTGGCTTTTCTGAATTTTTTGAACTGATAACTTTGCTGTCTTTTGCAGGGATGCGACACTTTAGCTTAGGAAAAGATCAGAGGCTTGCAGTGAAGCTTCTCATGGTGAAATGGCTACAATTATTACAAAAATGGAATTAAACAATTTCTAGTTCCAAAACAGAGTTTTGGACTAGAAATGTTTTCAAATGCTTATGATAATAAAAATATGAAATCAAAACTTGCGAAACCAACCTCATGGCCTGCGGGCTTTATGACATATATGCAAAAGACTCGAAAACCCTAGACTCTAGGACTAAAGACCCTTTTTTTTTTAAACGAAACTGACATTTAATGATGATGAATGAAATGACGATAAACTTCAATGATTTTTGAGGAATTCTTAAATAGCCCTGCAGGTATAAACATGAAGAAAACACATGACAACCAGACCCCCTCGTCAGTCAGTGGCATGCTCCTAGCGAAATGCAACGAAGTGGAACAAGCGAGACACCTAAGAATGAATATGCAAAAGCGAAACGATCTCTGACAGAGGGCTGTAAGGACCGACTCTAATGTTGGTGTCAAACTTTTCCTTTCATCATGAACACAAACTTCACAAGCTTGAGGTAATGAACACGAAATAAAATTCCTTCTTGGAACAGCTTCATGTGCCTCCTTGGCTTTGGAGCATTTTCCATGTTTTCCATATAACCAAGACCCAAATAATTAGGCCCTTCCTGAAGAACATTTGGCTCAACTATGCCTTGTACTCAACTATGCCTTGTACATGCTTGCCTTTAAAACCCTTTACTTTCATAGCACATTTTCATCAAAAATTTGGACCTTATTCCTCTAGTGTCTCTAAAAATCACGTACACATTCATTTTTAGAGGAAATTGAAGACAAAAACCAATAACTAATTCTTCTAACTGACCTTGACTAAAATGAGCTAAATTGTACTTTGATACCAACTTGATTTGAATATTTTCACACTAGTTTTGTTGGGGAAGGGGTTTATGTGTCAAGCTTTAAGTGTATTTTGTGAGAAATTTATGAGTTAATTAGATTTTAAAAACTCATGTTTACACATTTATAAAATGAAAAATTTTTATTTCTAGGAAAATCTTTTCCCTCAATCCAAATTCTGATCATTTAACATGTAAGAGGAAGAAAGAGGGAATTCACTTTTCAAATTCTAGACCTTGTCTAAACCAAAATAAACTAGAGGTTTGGTTTTCAAATACATTCACTTATTTGGAAACGTTCTAGCTACCAAAATTCCATATGCCAATCTACCTCCCAAGAAATCCATTTAGTACACCATTGGTTAGTTTTTTGTCTTCCTATATTCTTTATCAACCTCTTCTAGTGATTTTTGAAAGGTGGATACTTAAATCCTGCCTAAAAATTTAAGCTCTAAAATGAGAAGCCATACAAGGTCATTTTTTTTTTTTGTAAATCTGTCTACTTCTATATTAGTACAAAAATATGTTACAAAGAGGCAGAGGCCTCACAAAGCTAGCCCAGAGAAGAGGCATTCATATCATAAGACCACAGCTGTTGACTATCAGAGATGAACCTTGAAGACCAGGACCTTGTCCTACTTCCTAAACAGCTGATTCTGAAAAACAAAATGATGATTGGAGTACGAGACTCTCCACAACAAGTAAGACCGAGACAGACATAGTCCATGACAAAAATTACAAGCATACAGAAGGATGCTCTGAAACATTGTCTTGAGCATGAAAGCATGGATAACAGTGCTTGGGGAGCAGCTATTCGACGAAGGAGAATTACACTATAAAGCCTGCAAAAACTGTGAAGAAGAAGGGAGAAGAACCCCTTCTGAGTACCTGATTGCAAAAACTGAAGAGCGAGAGCCATTTAAGCGTTGTTGGTGGGCGATGGCGCTTCTTCCACCACAGGGCAGGCATACGGACTGAATTCAGCATCTGCAGGGGGCGAAGGAGCTTGACCTGAAGAAGCGCAAGGCCTGGCTTGCGGGAGCTCGGGCTGAGAGGCCGAAATACCCTGAAAACTTTGCAGACTGACCCCCGGGGGGCAAAACAGTATTTCATCTTCAGATTCCTGAACAATGCCGGAGGGAGCCGAAGGCGGAACTTGGGCTGTCGGGTTGATCCTGAATTTGATGGAAACCGAAGCAATGAAATCATGGTGGTTGAAGGAACAGGGATAATTGAAGCGAGCTGAATGGAAGTGCTCAGAGGAGGTGAGGCGAACATGAGCTGCAGAGGTAGAAGGGCGTCTGCCACGCCCACGACCTCGACTTCTGCTGGGTGCCGCGGTTCGACCAACCTCTGTATCAGAAGAATCCGACGAGGTGGCAGAGGAGGGAAACGCAGGAGGCATATTAACCTGCCCACGAGAAGAACCTCTCCTGCTCGACATTCTTGGCCTCAGACGAGGCATATTGAAATTGATAGGATAATCTGGCCGAGAAATCAAATAAGGAATGGAGAGCGAGCTCTGAGACTGATTTAAGCCAACAGAAGTGCCGCTGAAATTACAGAACTGACCAAAAGAAACGTGTAAACCTTCCGAGAGCTCAATGCAGCAGTTTAAACGACACCTCTTGCCATTGCTGGTGCGCAACCATGGTTCGGATTCAACCTGAGAACAACTGGAATTCAACGGAGAGACACACAGCACCGAAGGAATAGGCGCCATTGCGGAGGAAAGGTCGAGATAACGAGGCGGAAGGAGCTGCATTAATGCAGCATTTACTGTGTAGGCTGGCATATATGAAGTGAGCTCGGAGCGCGAAGGGGTGGCGGTGGTGGTAGACCACGTGCCCACCCGCCCCCTTGTCAGCGAATTATATCTCATCCCGTACACCCGCATCCGGATAAAGGTAGTGGGCTTGGCCCGGTTTAGACTAACTACTCGCACGACGAGCTACGACCTTGCTCAGGATCGAACACAAGACCGGTCCGTCATTACGAGGCCGACTTTACCACTACGCTCGCCTCCACGACCTTCATATAAGGTCATTTTAAGTCATTCTTCTATCCAATTAT